>PQWD01014788.1:0-28091 GCA_019425675.1 Leucinodes orbonalis
TTGACCTACCTTCACGAAGGTAGAAGTTAGGACGAGGTATTATAAGCAACAATTTTATAACACTTTAAATTCCAAACATCGAAAGAAGATATGCTTACAATAATAATTTAATGGTACTGGAATAAATTTATTTCTCCTCATAGCTATTGATAGGATGATGATTGATTATTGCCCACAGCTTCCAGTTACTTGTCCTGTCAGCATTTTAAAAAAAATACTATGTTGCGTCCCGTGACGTGTACTGAGATTATGAGTAGGGAATGCAAAGTGAGGAACACTAATCGCAAACATTAAATAATTTGCATTTTTGTCAAATTAAGTGTTGTTCATGACAGCAGATTGCCTATAGTTTCAAATCTGTAGAGGAAAATGAACGAATAAGTGGGGAATCATTTATTATGTTGGCGATTATCCGGATTGTCATGACGCACAGGGAATGCAATGCTCATTTGCATATATGGTGTACACACCACTGATTGCATCGTCAGGGCATCATAACAGCGCGGGGCGCAGGAGGCTGGAAAGCGTTCCCCCTTGCGCTCAATACTGTTGTTCGTCCGACAATACTATTTAATATAAGATTTTAACAACTTCTAATTTCTCTGTAACTTATACACATGTTTATTGCAATCAGTGCCTATTTAATTCCAAAATACCTACATCAGCAAGACAACAGGTTTATAAATGAAAATGGAAGACAAATACTCGTAGCTTAATTGACTTACCTTTTTCTTATTTTTCATGTGATTCGCGTCCCTGGTCTCCAACGCAGTCCCAGGTGCTCGAGCACCCCATAATTTCATTGCCATGTGTGCGTAGGCAAAGGTGATCACACACAACGGTATGACGTACTACAAAAGAAACACTGAACATTATCTGACATAACCAAATAAACTCGTTATAAAATGGATTTGGTATTATATATCTAATATCCATGTTATGGTAGTTCTGTCCTTAAAGTTGCAGATAAATATGCGTACCTGGGACATGTAGTCGAAATGGGTAGGTCCAACATCAAGAAGGAGGTTTCTCGTCAAATCTAATTAGGATGGGCAGCATCCAGAAAGTTAAGTGAGATCTTTTCGACCAAAATACCTCAGTGTCTCAAGACAAAGGTTTTTGACCAGTGTGTGTTGCCCACAGATTTCCCAATACAGGAGATGGGGCAAGCCGCGTTTAAAGTGCGACAAATGTAAGCTCAACGAGCATACACTGGCTGCCAGTTTACGCTCTGTGAGACGAGTCAAGACGCACGAATATTAGAAGAAATTACAATTGTGCAATTGTAACATGCCATCATCGCAAGGAATCAGTAAATTTACCAAGAAATATAATAACTTTTCACAGTTAAGAACCGAAAAGAAATTGCGACACTGGGACTGCCTATAAACTTGGCGGCTTGTCCAGTCTAATTGTATATTCGGATGTCTGTGGTGTTGCCAGTTATGACATACGGCAGCAAAACACTAATGGTAAGTGCCCTGAGTGAGGCTAAAGATTGCTCAGCGTTCTATGGGGAAGGCTATGTTTGGTGTTTTCCTACGCGATATGATCGGAAACGCGGATATCCATGGGTGAACTAGAGTGCCCGACATAGCTCACATGAAATCAATAAGGGAGGCCTTTGATTAACAGTGGACAGATAAGGCTGTAATTATGACGATGATGACATTACTGAAGTATTTAAATTTAACCTTTAAACGCAGACAGATGTATTCAATAATTTGAATATTTATTGTGTCTGGAATATTTTTATTGTGTCTGTAAATCGGGCGTAAGAATAGAAGAATTCGTGCTTCATCCATTAAATAAAACACAACGCAAAGCAACATTTCATGGCGTTTTTTCTAAGATGCAGGTGGTCCCGGCCCCAAAGAACATGCCAAAAAAGATATCCCTTAAGGATTACGGGTTCAAATTCATTAAATCATATTTATACAGTACGTGCACAATTATAAGTAATTACTATTGAAATATCACTACTTCCCGTTCTGGGGGGGGGGGAATTAGATTATAACAAGTACCTTTGCATTATTCTGGTATGTTGGCAATATTATTGTAAATTTTCATTAAAAACGATTAAGGAATTAGCTATGAGGAAGAAAACAAATATACACACTTAAATTTCTCACCACACCGCAAATGTTTGCAGCAGAGTGTAAAAGAAAAAGTAAAAAATTAAAAGAAGTATCGCACTAACCCCTTTGTACCGCTTAGCACATATAAGATCACGCATTAACTATATTTTCTGATCGCATTGTCCATAAATTAATAAGCTGCAGTAACAGTGACGACGCAGACAAATCGTCGTGAGCACTCTAATTAAAATTATCAAAGGGTATTGAGTAACGACGTACAACTAACATGCATTGACTATAATCTCACCTGAAATATATACAGGATCAAACGGTAGATGGCGAGCGAATGTGATCCGAACTCACTGGGGCGCAGAACGGCTTTTTGTAGAATAACTTGGTCACTGCAAAGAAATCACATTTGTGAGACAATAAATAAAAATTTTAATTACATAAAATTTTACCAAAGTCTCCCAAAAATATCACATGTTTTTACATAGTTCGTAACGAGTTAAAGTTTAATCACAATATTAGTTTACTCACTAATTGCTCCACCCTTTCATACAAAATTTTCATTGTAATGGATTACATTTTTATGGATAGGGGTAAATAATGAGGATTAATGGTCATTCCAAATGTAATAGGTTAGGGAAAAATTTTTTTTTGCATATACACTCACCAGCACAATTAACCCGCCCACTTAAAATTTTTCTTTTTGAGTTTTATTGAGTGGGTTCTTTAGTAACAAATTAAATATCTATATCCTTATATTGATCCAAAAGCTTGTCAATGAAGCATTTTTGGAAATAAATCGATGTTTGACATTTTCCCAGTAGTTTGATCTCAATTCCGATCGACCAAATGATGTGTTTGCTTCTTTCTCTTTTTTTATTTTAAATTTATTTGTATTTATATTTATAAAATATCTATTTGTATGTATATATTTTTATTTTATGTTTACTTATATGTATGTCTACCTATGTTTATTTAATTTCATCAGAGTATGTTTATTTGTAATATGTGTATGCCAGTGTATGTATTGTTTGTATATATATATTGGTTTTTAAAGTATAAGATGTGTTATGTATTGTTATAGTGATGTTTCTTTTTCATATACCGCACCCAGTTTAATTTTCTGCTTGACCCGAAGGTGAACTGGTAGACAATGCCTCTAGGCATTAAGTTCGCCTTTGTGCTGTTGTATTTGGTGCATAAAAATAAATAAATAAATATGGCAAAGGTTATCGAACAAAATGGTATCTATATACTTTATTAATATAAATAAAATATGTTGAAAAAGTTTTGCATTATCCTATAAAGTGCGAAGGAGCTTTTTCCGAAACCCAATAAATTAAGAAGTTTTACTTCTTTTTAACTGTCTTTAAAAAAAGGAGGAAGCTTCTCAATTTCATCGAATGTATTTGAGTTATCCCAATTGAAAATTATTCAGAAGTTTTTTATAAGCTTAAATGAACTTACTTGCAAAGGTAATAATAAACTTTACGTCATAAAAGAGCTGAACTCAAATAATAATGAAGGCGCTAGGAGCGGGTTCCGGGATATAAATAACAGTTGTTTAGATTTACAAGAACTTGTACACCAAATAGCCCTTGGCTGTGGCTCGATTTGGCAATTGAATTATAATAAATTAATAACAATGTAGATTTATTTTTCTTTTTGTTACACAGTGGGTGTTTCAGACATCTTCCAAAGATGCCTCTATTTGTGACTCTTTCCGACTGATTGCCCTGATTTATTTTTATTTTATTATTTTATTTATACAGAATTTTACAAAAACCTGCATAAAACATATTAAACTCCCCACATCTTTCTTAACTTGCTTGTCGTGATAAATTTATTATTTATTTATTTATGCATAAACATGCACACATAAAAAATATTCAGTAACCATGCTTTGCATGAACGGTTGAAAATTGATTTAATGATTGACCTAACATCGGTCGCCTCGGGCGCTACCTACTGTTATAAATTTCCTTGGTCAGGTCAGGTTGGTAGTGGTCAGGGGTATCACTTACCACCAGGTTAGCGAACTGGCTATTATCTGGCTATTATGACATAAAAAAGATGTTCGAGTATAATCAGAACAGTTTATCACATCATTATACGTTTATAGACAACTTTATTCCAATCACTATTCGGCGGTAAGAGCTTAACTACAAGCTGTTATTGGCATTGACATCAAGTACAGTACCTATTGTAGAGAGCGATATTAATTTGGGTCAGCGATATTAGCAGATAACAAAGTAGACTATATGAAAAACTGACAATAATACGTAATTAGTCACATGTACATTACAAGTGAGCTTTGGAGGTATGCCTAAAGACATTAAACATAGTATATGTAAGGAAATATTTATGCTGTTCATAAGTTCGTCTTTTTGTTAGTTTATTTGGTAGCATAAAATGGAAATATTATTCACATTACTAGAACTTAGCAAAGTGGTAATAGTATCAACTAAAAATAGTCGTAAATACGGCGCAATTGCTATCCAGTTTGTAGTAAGGTGGTATTTAGTTTTTTACCCTGCCTACCCAACCCTTTTTCTATAATACTGCTGTTATGGCAGAAATAGAAAATATCTAGACAATAAGACCTTCTATTTCTGTCATAACAACAGTAATATGACCAACAGATTTACAGTTTAAAACTTAAATGTATTTTATGCGGTGTATGTACTATCTTTATCATGATGCATATGTTCTATATTATGAATAAATAACAAATCGATAATAACTTCCACCAAAATACTCGTCTAGAAAGTTGTAGATTCGGTAATCGTCTAGGTAGGTACCACCGGAGTTCTAGATATCGTCCCATAAGATAGGAGTGTTGAACTTTTATATTTAGGGATGATGGCACTATAGTAAATTAAATCACCGGGTATACGAGACCTAAATCCGTTGTCTGAGGTAAAGGGCATAGGGTATTAAATAATTAGAAACATCCTTAATTGGTTACCTACAATACTGTTCTGCCATGGTCAGGCGTACCAACGCCCATCAGGTGAGTAAACTAACCGTCCCGAACACGTTATTCATCATCATCAGCTAGTAATACGACCCCACCGAGGGCAACGAGCTTCACCGTATAGGATGTATTGTGCTTAGGCCTTAGTCGTCCACGCGGGTCCAGTGCGGTTGGTCGACTTTATGATCTGCTAAGAGATTCAAGGTTGTGCCCTTTAATTCGCTTCGCAGGCTTCCTCACGATATTTTCCTTCATTATAAGAGCGTCAGATAAACGTACGTATAATTTCGAAAATTGAAAGAACATTTGTACGTGGCGGCGTTTTAATCTGAATCCTCCAGATCGAAATGCAGCAGTCCACACCAAGGAGTCACCGACGCCCTCATACGAAAACATACATAATTGCACTCACCAAAGAGCCATACCAAAACATACATATTTCATACAATAAAAGCAACATACGTAATTATAACAATACCAATTAATTTGAATATACTTTATGCAAATCGTGGGTAGTGACAATGACGAAACAAAAACTTATGCGAATAAGTGGGACCACTCTGTATTATAACCCTATAGGTATTTAATGTATTAAATTAATTCGCGATATTAACCCTGTCGGTTCACGATCGTACTAACACTAGCATTTTCGCGTGGGGTGAAGCAAACGCCTTTGTGTTGGTAAATTAAAAGAAGCTTGCTTTAGTTAGGTGATCGTCTAAACGCATAATATACATGTAGCTTTATTAAAATATCAAAATAGAAATGCAAGGTACGCTTACTTTTAGCGAATTTGATGCAAAAATATGTGGGTGTATTATGGTCATCGTAAAACTTAGATAGAAAATAAACTAACTGTTTATCTTAGTAGTAAAACAAAAAAGACAGGCACTGGGTATGCATGGTTTTTTCTATGTCAGTAGTTAATGTTTTCTGGAAAAACGAATAGGTACTTCATTTCATTAAAGTTATGTAACGTAAAATATTTAACAAGGATAACAAACTTGTTATCCTTGTTAAATACGTTATAGATTCATAATTAATAAAGTACGTCAATTCAATAAAAATAATTGATAGTAATGACGAAGCACCCATGTGTATTTATAAAAGTGTAATTTAATCTTGAAATATGAATACTAGAGCACGAAACTTATTAGAATCCTACTACTTAATTAAAATGCTGAAAACAAATAAGTAATGTATGAACATCACATTTTTTTCAGCGTTTTACCAGTATATGAAATATGCATATAATATTATAATAGATACCAAAAACACAGGTCCACGTTATGAAATAAAATAAATTATGATACCTTTATATAGCTTAAATCGCAACAAAGAGTAATCTATATAATATATAAGTTGGTTTATTTACTCCCACACTCAATAACTGACTTTTTTAGATTCCTGACAACAGTTTCAGTTCATTTGTCAAATCACCCCATATAATTTTATTGCGAAATCGTAAAAAGTAAAACCGTTCCGACAATAGCTTGACCCTTTTAAATTACAGGATCTAATGAGACTTGTTGCTAGATTTATGTTTTGTATCTTATATTCCAATCCCGTATTTTTTTTCGGCAAGATATACCTACATTGGATAAAACTTACTCGTAGGGCTTAGTATTAATTATGATTATTCAACATAAGTGCAACATCACCATCAGCGCATCAAACCTTAGACCAACTAAATGCCGTGAAGGGTGTATAGGCCTTAAATATAATTTTGAAAATTCGGAAACACATTGGTACGTGACGGGATTCGAACCTGCGCTCCTGATCGGAAGGCAATACCCCGCACCATTCAGTCACAGACGCTCTTATAATTTAATTAAAAATTTGAATGCTGCCAAATTGGTCAGCTAATGTCAAGACAGTTAAGTTCGGTATGATGACGCATCGTGCAAACAATATGTACGGCGAGCGGACCGCAACTTACACTATATCACAGCTTATACTCGTAAACAACCTACCTACGGATCACCGCGATAGTTTAAATAACACAAATTTTAAGCAGAAACTTATTTTTTTTTAGTAGATCACCTTTAATGAGTTTTTCATAAACACATATCACCTATACAATAAGTTACTGAGGTATTCGATTCCTAGCTGGCAGTTTTACTTTTAAATTTGGTAACTTAGTTTTGAAAGAAAAATGATTTAGTATAATGTTTTGTTTAGTTTTTTTAGAAATCGCGTCACCACGAATATATTTTATTTTAGTACAGGATTCGATAACCAATAAATAAATAATAATAAATACAAATTTATAAAATAAAAAATGTAAAAAATAATATTAGACTTGCTGGAAATAACTATCCCTACCAACAATAGATTTTCTTTTATCATTTGCGTTGACTAGACTGATCTATTTATGTTTATCAATAATTTTTGTTAATAACTTTTTAAAATCAGCATTTTCACCGATATCATATTTTCGTTGTGTGTTTTTAAGAAATCTGATTATTTCATAAAGCTATGTTACACACCATATTTTAATTGTGTCGGTTATGATAATTATTTATGACCATTTATATTTATTTTAGTTTTGTATAAAGGCAATTTAACTCTTTTATGTACCTATGCAAAGACACAATTAATTTTGTAATGTGTCTTAAATCCCGGCATTGAAATAAAAAAAAAAATACATATTAGATCACTGCACCTCACATCTAAATATTAAGAATACACCTTACACAGCCATGAAACATTTTTACTGTTCCAAGTAATGATTTCAAATTAAATATTTGGCATCTTACCAAGACGTGCGAATATTCGTTTTCGCTTTACCTGGGTCTTGCTCGTCTTCCATGATGACTTCCCAGGACATAGCCATTGGGGCTGCTACTGATAACGCAAGGACCCATATCAGTACAATTATCACCTTGGCAACTCGCTTCGAAGTGTGGGCGCTGAAACAAAAAAGAAATGATAACGCAATATTAAATAACTCGCCTCATGAAAAATTCATATATTTTTTAATTAAATATAATATTGTATTTACGTCACATTTTATTAAATATAATATTGTATTTACGTCACATTTTATTAAATATAATATTGTATTTACCCACACATACTTTAGATACATGTATTATAGCAAAAATTGCAAGTTATGGTGTACCATAAAATATATAATAGATAAAGTTTGGTTCGTAACAATTTTTGATGATACAAAAACATTAACACAACACAAAAAGACTCGGCAATTTATGATTAATATTAATTACATCGCTAACGATTGTAACATTTCATTTATAACTAATGAATGATAACTTAAATATTTTAAGTCAGTATGTATTTGTAAATCTGACGATAAAACCTGTACCACCTTTTTAGAAAAAAACATTAAAAATCTCTTTTCTCATTACTTTTTGAGTGACATGGAATTTATTATTCTTTATATTGAAATTTATTTGCCTATTATAAATATAAAGAAAAATAACATTATACACAATAAAGACTTGGTTTTCCAAATGGCACGAATTTATTATAC
This sequence comes from Leucinodes orbonalis, assembly GCA_019425675.1. NCBI lineage: Eukaryota > Metazoa > Arthropoda > Insecta > Lepidoptera > Crambidae > Leucinodes > Leucinodes orbonalis. Next base: position 8,561 of record PQWD01014788.1, read on the forward strand.
ACAGAATATGGCCACTTCGATCGCCCTTTAATTTGCCTTCCAAAGGTGCGAGGAACTGCACCGGGAGGTGGAGGTTCCATTGAGGGCACCACAATCACATGGAGGGCTGCTTCTGGAATATCCTACCAATTTTCACAAACCGGCCAAACACCTGAAGTCTATTCAGAGTTTTCCAAACCGCCCACAGGAACTTACCGCCCGACGGTTAATAAATATTTACCGTGGAGGAACCACGTGATTATTTCAAATAAGAATACTATTGTCCCTTTTTGCTTGGCTTTCAGTGGCGTCACAGATAGGAAAATTCAGCAGAAAATTCATGGAAGCGTTGTTTAATAAATTTGCACGTAACAGATACGGCTACCGTGCCGTGCGTGTAAGCTCAACAAACAACAATACTGGCAAATGGGTTATGATCCTGTCTGTTAGATATAGGCATTACAGAAAGGGTCACTAATTCAATAAAAAGAGCAAAATTTTGAATGTATTTCTTTTGAATTCGGGCTAAGTCGCGGGCGGAAATGTAATTGCGAAATAAAAGGGCTTTGCAAATGTATTACCACTTTGTATGAAATGAACATGTAAACTTGTTACAGCGAACTCGCTGCGGCGAAACTTTTGATACTTTTGAATTCCCTTGGAGTCGACGGGACTGTTATATCTGGCAATTTGTTCTATAACTCTATATTCTTGTTTCTAAATAAACTTGCATAGAAAATCATGCGCCCAATTTATTTTTGTAAAACATGAATTTCTCTTGATTCGAATTTCCAGACCTTTTTCACGCTTAGAAACTTTGACTCAGTTAAGTACTCGCTTTAGCAGACGCTGGAAATGTGTAATTTATATTAAGATGGTAAAAGTATCTAAAGGGTAAGTATATAAAGGGAAATAAATCTCTTTTTGTTTTAAGATTCCAATAATGATTCCTCAAGCAGTTTCTTAAAGTCACGTCTATTCATATGTTCATCCGTAAGTTCCAAGTGAGGTAGCTGGCTAATTCCAAAAATGATAATACCAGTTATTTGACTATCGGCACATTGTCAATATTGGTATGTTGGATATGTTCATAAATAATAATTCCCTGCACGGCTGAGGTGTTAGTAAATGGCTGAGAAATTGGATGCGAAGGATTCCAAGTCCTATCGCCGTACAGAATAAACATTTCCATGAAATAAATGTTCGTATTGACCTGGTCGTATTTTTATGTGAAATAAAAATGATCCATGTATATAAAATCAAAAAACCAATTTTTCATGCCATTCAAAGATGCCATATTTACTACCGCTGCATCGAAGTTATTGGATTTTTAATAAGAACATTACTATGTCAGTCTGAGTACATGAAGATTATGTAATAACCTATCCAATGCACTTTTTACTAGTGAATTGGAAGATACATGAAAGGTTGAAAGTAATATTTTTTTGTGTATTGTTATAAACAACAGTATAAAGCAAATGCTGAATAACTTTACTTGAAGCAGAACATTATTAACACATGGCGTCAGCTCAAATTCGTAAGCGACATCAAGGGCTAACCACTAAGAAGTGTCGCAAATCAACGAACTTGTACTATAAAAGCTAAGTAACAGCTTTCTAAGGGACACAAAGCTCTCATTGTGTATCTTTACGATTTTCAGAAGTAAGGTAATAGTTTTTGCTATGTTATTTATAACAAAAAATACTTTTTGAAAGTATGATGCTTATCGTCAGATATCAGGTATTAATGTTTTATAGATAGGTGTGTTACATGACGATATTAAACACTAATTAAGTACTATAAAAAGCTAAAATAATCAACTAATTTGATGATTTATTTTTATTAAGAATACCTAAGTCATTGAATTTTAAATACATGTGTATTATTGCGAAAATGACAAGAATAATCTAACAGTGTAATCTTTGTGAAATATATGTTTTTAATTTACTTTATATAGCAGCAAAATGCTTATTTACTGGTCTTTAAAGTTTTATTCTACGGAGACCTACTTAATTTACACCTGTAGTATGTGAGTGGTGTTGCATTTAACACAACTCGCATTTCTAGTGAAAAAAATAGTTTTGGCACATTGTTAAATTTTCAGGCTTAAAGTAAAGCGTTAAAGTTTATTACCATTTAATGGGAGCCCATTTACGAACTACCTATGTTCAGTCAACACAGGTAAAGTTGAAAACTACGTAACTGGTAGAACTTTGTGGCTCTCATAAACGTGGCTTTATGCTATTTTACTTATTAATGAAATCAAAAATTTTAATAGAATTTTGATGGTATTTCGAGCAACAGTTATATACATAACTAATATTTTAAAAAGTGACTATCGAGTTTCTTGCTATATTATTTTTTCTGAACCTGTTGGTAGAGTCATAAAAAAATACATATAAATAATAATTATAGACGCTTCATAAATATCAGTTAACGATTTATTTGAATAAAGATATTTTGATTTTTGTATCAATTTGGTTAACGAAGTTTATTTCTTTTTACATTACCTCGGACTTCGACTGAAGTTAATTTATATAATTTATAACAATAAATTTTGCGTTAACCTATTGGAAACTTTATTTGTAAATAAAATTTCTGGTGACGTTACTACAAAATAATGTTAAGATTGTATTAAATATAATGGCATTAATAATAAAAACGTGAAATTAAATAGAAAAGTGTTTTCTTTTACTTTTTTATACAAGTAAAAACTGAGATCACATGGTCAGGTTTATCTGATCACAGTTCAGAATAAATCTTATAATGTAAGGACCATTTTACCAAGTCATTATGTTTTAGCAATACAGTTGATAGATATCCAGAGATATCACAGACACTATCCGCCAATAGTCCAGGACTCATAGGTGACCTGAGCCAATTTTCCTGTTCCCTAGTCCCTCTTCAACTTATTGCACTCTACTGCTGGACATAGGTCTTCCTCATTCTACGCCAGATATCCTTGTCCTTCATTTTTCTCATCCAGCTACCATCCAGGGCCGTATGCCATCATCTGGAGTGCGTTTTTGCCATACTTGATAAGATCTACTCCAGAATCGTTTGCTTCAAAACTCTACATGATTTGAGATATGTGATTTATATAATTGAGCCAATTAAAATTTGTTATTGGTTTCTATGTAGCTATTTGCGGAAGGAACTGCAATAATCTTTGTTCATTTAATTATTCAGTTGTTAGCCGGCTTTAGTAAACAATAATATTCAAAGATACAAAATAATCATCAATTTTTGGCTAAAACTAAATTCTTTATGTCTAAATAACAAAACTAATATTTCTTCTTTTATAAAAGTATAACTATTTCTAAGGTTCAATATATATGTGTATTTGCCGAACACAACTTCAAGCTGGCGCTCTGAACCCAGGCTCGTTCGTTTCTTGGACCCGCCATTCTGACCCACACAAATGTAATTGTATAATATTTATTTCAATCAACAATATCTACTCATCTTTTGTTATCACCAATAGGTACTAACAAAGATGAGTACTTTTTTAGTAATTACACTTATTATATATTTTTTAAATTTAATAATAGGAACATTCAGTTATTAAGTCGAATAAATCGTAGTACCTATATTATTTTGTATATTATAAAGTTTGTATATTTAATTTAGGTATTTTTTGTTTTCAATATTATACTATGTATGTATGTATTAAAATTATGCTTATTTATTTTCTTTATATATATATTTTAAGTTGATAGTTACATATGTATGATTTAAGTATATATTTAGGTTATTTGTATTTTTCTTATTCTTGTTTATATGTATGCATACCCCTTCTTTCAATTGTCCTCTTCTATTATAAGTTGGTTGTCTGGAAGAAATTACTATTTCGTAATAAGGCCGCCAATTGTACTTTTTTTTCCTGTGCAGAATCTTGTTAAGTGTTTAATTTGTTTTGTGCAATAAAGAATTATCTATTTATCTATCTATTCAGTATTTATTCATATTTATATTTTTATAAGAGGTACACGAACATATTACTGTCATTAGTACTCGTACGCACATTGATAGTTATAGAGTAACAGTAATCCGAACACAGTAATTTACTGTACTCTAATTTGAGTCCGATATTCATATGATCCACAATGTGTAGCGGCGCTCGTCCTAAAATTTTTACTCCTTTTATCGTACATGAGTCTCAAGAAGTTCACCACTATTAAAGCTAATAAACTATCAAAGGAAACATAGTTTCGCTTGTTTTGTGTTAAGGTTTCCCATTAAACTTTGTAACAATGTAGTTAAACTTACGGCGTAATAATGCCTACCGCCTACTTAGATATATAAAATTAATGAATAACATATTCCGTGTTTCTATAACAAATAACAAGATTGTATAACGTTAACGACCGTGGGACAATTGAAATACGGCAAATTAGTGGTTACCTACATTTTGATAGGTTTTATTTGGAAGCGTAAGCTGTGTATAATATATTTTTGTATCAAGACGAAGGTATTATGTTTCCAGTTATGTTATTCATACGGAGAAAAATGTCGTCGCTTACAGAGGGCCTTTTAAATAGGCTCACGGTTGCTCAACGTGCTATGGAGAGGGCTATGTTGGGTATTTCCCTACGCGATTGAATCCGGAACGAGATACAAAGGATTATTATCATCAAGTTGAAGTAGCAGTGGGCAGGGCATACAGTGCGTAGAACCGATGGCTGTTGGGGTGGAAAGGTTCTTGAGTGGTGTCCACGTATGGGGAACGCAGCGTTGGCCGACCCCCAACCAGATGAATGGATTAAGGTGTCGGGTAGCAAATGGATATCGACTGCTAGAGATCGGTCACTGAAAATCATAAGGGAAGTCATTCGTTCAGCAGTGGACTTTTTAGGCTGGAATTATAGATAGATTTAATATTTTTTTATTGTACAATTCCAAGACAAGTAACATTTTGAAGTTCATCAACAATTAAACATAACAAATTCAAATGACGGCCTTATTGCTAATAAGCAATCTCTTTCAGGCAACCATACAGAGAGTCAGTTTAGTTGCTCAAATTAATAATTTAAATAATAAAGTATATTTAATGACGATGATGATAAATATTTTCGTCACATGGTTGTATCAATTGGGATTTTGTTGATTTTTATGGTTACCGTAGTTTTGGTTTGAATATACTGATGATAATAATAATCTGCATGGCCTATCAACACTATACGGGTAAACATGTGCCCCTCGGTAGGGACGTTTAAAATGAGCTGTGATGAATAATCTGCACGGTTTGGTAGAGGTTAGCGTATTCTGTTAACGGTCGTGCATATCGATCAACATAGCAATGGTTTTATAGCGTATGGGTGACCGCAAAATATTATCTCGCGTCCTCTAAGTCTTTCCATGTCGGCCATTATCTTAAGTTGTCGGTAAAACCACAAATCAACAATTCCCTTTGATGATATTTTGAGGGGAGGCCTGTGTCTGTAAAGGCACGTTTTATTGTTAAATAAGGGAATAGTAGATTAAGTATATTTATTTCATTAGGTAGTATATTAAACGATTGGGCTCCCTGTATAGTATATTTTTCTTGCCATAATTTCTTCTTTTAATGAACCCGAGTCGCAAGCTTGCAAGATTTTTCTCTAAGAGCACGTGTAATACGAGAGCTGTCAACTTAAAACTAAAGTTTATACGATCTTCTCAATATGAACCACAGGATGCTTTTTTTAATCAAGATGGAATCCGGACCCTTATTTTAAAATTGACTTATATACTTAATTGAGAGCAATATCAAGTAAATTAAACATGACTTGCTACATACTTGTCCAAAAGTACTATAATATTATAAGGTTGGTCAAAGAAGAGCTTAAAAACGGTATATAAGAATACCACCGAAAACATTCAAGACGACCACATAAGGTTTGCACTTTGAAAAAGGTATCAAATCTAATATAGAGTTAAGCTTCTGAATCTACACGGCCTAACTCTGCCAACCTTCAATAAATGATACATAACATTAAATAAATATACACGAATGTATGAATATTTTGTTCCTAATCTGAAGTTTGTAACGAAACAATATTTTTTTAATAGGCAGGTAGTTTTTGCGAATTTTTCATGAAATGTTATTGGTGGGTTTTCAGCTCTTTTGTAGGCAGTCTTTTAATGGTTTTTTTATCTTAAGTACTTATGAATAGGATTTTTAGTTGATGTCTACTGTCATGAAAATTTTCATGTCCCTTCATAAAACAGGTGAAAGTCTCAAGTAAACTTAAATCTCAAATTTGGGGATGGGGGATGAAAATTAATGATTTTTTATTTCTTGTATAATTAATACCAAATTTCAGCTTGGTAGTATTCAAGATTACGTACAATGGGCGCACGATCGGCTGGACCATCACCTCTCCGAATTAGAAAAGAGCTAAGTCGTATTAACTGGAGCATACTGGGGTTGTCTGAAGTCCGAAGAGAGGGGGAGGACACGATGACCCTCGACTCCGGACACTTGCTCAACTTCCTAGAAGATGATAGGGTTTCCCAAGGTGGTGTTGGTTTTCTCGTTCACAAGTCCCTTGTCAGCAACGTTGTGGAAATCAGTAGTGTGTCGAACCGGGCAGCATACCTTGTTCTTAAACTCACCGACAGGTACTCCCTAAAGATGGTACAGGTATACGCGCCGACCTCATCACTCTCTGACGAAGAGGTTGAAGCCATGTATGAGGATATCTCTATACATGGCACAACTTCGACCTTCTACAATGTTGTTATGCTTCAACGCTAAAGTGGGAGTACAAGAACGCGGCGAATCGAAAAATCGACTTCATGGATTGGGGCGCAGAAATCACAGGGGGCAGATCCTGGTCAACTTCCTCGAATTTGAGGGGCTCTTCTTGATGATTTTTTCTTGAAGAAGAAGCCTCAGAGAAGATGGACCTGGCAGAGCCCGAACACTGTGACAAGGAACGAGATAGATTTTATTATGGCGGATAAGATACATATATTTAAAGATGTCTCAGTGGTCAACAGGTTTAAAACCGGCAGTGATCACCGACAAAGTATTCCAAAAACCACTTGGGAGGAGCCATCTGGTGAGGCTTAAGACAGCAGATGGGCAATAACTCACAACTTGCCCACAGATCCTGGAAGAGGTTGAGAAATTCTATGGACGACTGTATTCATCGAGCGCTCATCAGTCACAGACCGAGGACACCGAAGATCCACGTGCCCCACTAAGGCGCCATTGTACGCAAGATATCCCGGATATGACGTTATGAAGATATGACGTTAACGAGAATATTGCAGCACTGGAGCAAAAAGAAAAAAAAAGGCTCCGGGTGATGACGATATTACGACAGAGCTCCTAAAAGCCGGTGGACAACCCGTCCTTAGGGCATTAGTTGAGCTCTCTAATGCCGTCATCCTCCAGGGAACTACACCGGAGGCGTGGTCCAGACGCGTCGTCGTCTTGTTCTTCAAGAAGGTAAAACTCTCTACCGATAACGCTAACCGATAGCGCTTCTGAGCCACGTCTATAAGTTGTTTTCCAGAGTTGTAGAGAACTGTCTCGCCAAAAGACTCGACGAATTCCAACCACCGGAGCAGGCTGGGTTTCGAAAAGGCTACTGCACCATGGACCACATCCATACTGTTCGGCAGCTTATACAAAAGACCGAAGAGTATAACCAGCCGTTGTGTAGGGCATTTGTGGACTACGAGAAAGCCTTCGACTCCATCGAAACCTGGGCTGTTCTGGAGGCTCTGCTGCGATGCGGTATCAACTGGCGATATATCGAGGTGATGAAGTATCTCTCCAACGCAGCGACGATGACCGTTCAGATCCAAGACCAGCGAACAAGACCCATTCAATTGCGTCGTGGTGTGAGACAGGGGGATAATATATCATCCCCGAAACTGTTTACAAACGCATTGGAGGATGTCTTCAAGACCCTGGACTGGTCTGAACGAGGCGTCAACGTCAATGGAGAGTATATTTCTCATCTGCGCTTTGCTGACGATATCGTCATCGTTGCAGAGTCATCGGAAGAGCTTGCGGAGATGCTGAACAGCTCTAATAAATCTTCCCGAAGAGTTGGGCTTGGCATGAATTTGGACAAGACGAAAGTCATGTTCAACAGTCGTGTCATGCCACAACCGATATGCGTCGATGGTGTCCGTCTCGAGTTTGTGCAGGAGTATATCTACCTGGGCCAAATCATCCAACTTGGCCGGCATGACTTCGAGAGGGAGGCTAGTAGGAGGATTCAGTTGGGCTGGGTGGCATTCGGCAGGTTACGTTAGGTCTTCACGTCGACGATTCCGCAATGCTTAAAGACAAAAGTTTTTGAGCAATGCGTCCTACCCGTACTTACATACGCAGCTGAGACATGGACACTGACTGCGGGATTGGTTCACAAGTTCAAAGTCACTCAACGTGCAATGGAGCGAGCTATGCTCGGGGTCTATCTTAGAGATAAGATCAGAAATGATTTAATCCGTAAGAAAACTAAAGTTTATTTATTTATTTATGGAAAGCGGAGGACCGGGATATCAGGCGCAAAATGGGGGAGACCTATGTCCAGCAGTGGACTGCGATAGGTTGAATAGGGAGTATTCAAGAAAAAACCAAATATTTTGACGATCATCACGTGTGTCACCGATAAAATCGGTGTATTTTAGATATATCAATAAAATCCAAAGTGTTCTTGTAGAGCTATTCAATTTATACTTTGTGTGTTTAATAAATGATATCGTATCCTGGGTATAAGAACTATCTGGTACATTGAAAACCAACTTTATGAGGCTTTAAAATAAACGTTTATTAAAAACGCTACACTTTTGAAAGATGGTAGGTAGTGCCGACAGATTTTCTAATACAGGAGATGGGGCAAGCCGCGTTTAAAGTGCGACAACTGTAAGCTCAACGAGCATACACTGGCTACCAGTTTACGCTCTGTGAGACGAGTCAAGACGCACGAATATTAGAAGAAATTCAGTTTCTAAAATGTCATCCTGTGCAATTGTAACATACTACCATCGCAATGAATCAGTAAATTTACCAAGAAATATAATAACTTTTCACAGGTAAGAACCGAAAAGAAATTGCGACACTGGGACTGCCTATAAACTTGGCGGCTTGTCCAGTCTAATGTATATTCTGATGTCTGTGGTAGTGCCCTTGCTCGTGCATCACTTGGCTTGTCCTGGCGAGGCCACTCCCGTGCCTTTATTGAGTTAATAAAAGGCTCGTATGCCGCTTCGCCTCCAGTTGACAGGCATGATAAAATTGTTTTTCCAATATATCATATTCAAGCCCTTTGTTTTCTTTACATGTTAGTAAATTAATTTGGCCTAAACAGAATACTGTAATCTCTTTTTAATACTTAATTTGAAAGTTTTTTTTGAAAAGTTAATATTGTGTTATATGTATTCTCTTGTTATGGTATGCTTTATGATCATTTCCCACGAGTATTAGCTTTCAAAACATCCTGTTCCGTTCTCTACGTATTGGTAAATGATTTGTAGTTCTCCATTTTATTAGACATCCGATTTAGTAATACATGTAAAGAATATAAAACGGCATTATAAAGCATAGAAAATATCTAAAATATATTAAAACAGTAGAGGTCAAACTAAGCTGTGAATTTTATAGATAGGTAAGATGTTGGTTTGACCTGAGTGTGGATTGAATAAAGTTTTAATTTCTTTTATCGTTCTAGACCTTTGCCAAAATCTAAGATAATAATCTGACTGTAGGTAAGCTATACGTTTGGCGTTTATCCAAGGAGGGTCTTCTTATTTTTAATTAAATAGAGGCGAAGTATACTTAAGTGTGTGCGATTTACTGTTATGAAACGTTCAAAGATTATGTAAACTGGAATCAATATTTTTTCCACATTTTAGTATCCAGTATTCAAATTTGACAAAAAGTAGGAATACAGACACATTTACGAATGAAGTACAGTTGAAAGCTTCGCGTCGATAAAATCTGGAACGGATTCTTTACCATATATTTTACACGGCATGCTGCATGCCAACCGGCTGCAGATATGGAGCATCGTTGCACAAATCTGCGGTAGAGTGCATACACAATCCCGTGCCAAATCTGAAATGCATGAGTAATCTACCACTTGGGATAAATGCATTTTGTCTTTCAAGGACAAGTTAACTTTAAGTTTAATACTGGTAAATAAAAATGTGGCGAAATACGTTCCCTATTCATAGCAAACAAAATAATATACCTTGAATCATGCTGACAACTTTCATAATGATCTCCGTTAAGTCATATTGATTGATACCATAATATTGTAGTGTATATGCATGGATTTTTTATTAGACACTAAGTAGTAAAAATAAATTTCACATTTGTTACGAAAATAACCTGTAAAACTATGCATAAACAAGTAAAAGTTAACATTATTCAGAATCAAGTTTTGTTTTGCTGCTTCAAAGACGCAAAACAAAGCATGGCTCATTAGTTGTTAAGTAAATATTGTAATGCCTAGGCAAAACAAGCTCCTGTATTTTTTGAGACATAAATTGTTCCTTCGATGTAGGTTGGAATTAATTAGTATTTAACTATTGGTTACTTACTTGGACTTCTTTTACATAACTTAACATATTTTAACTTTTCATTTTGATGAATTGACAAGACAATATTTAATTTTCGGAAATCATATAATTGAACCTGCAGTTTACATCATCATCCACAGTTTAAGCCGAATTCTTTTGAGCGCAATTATGTTTTAATTAGTACAAAAAAACACGCACAGTTATAATAAAACATAATAGGTACTTTCTATTCACATTTAACACTAAACCAGTTCCATACACAAATATTATTCTTAAAAAATTAACGTTGTCTAAATTAATGACGCCTTAAGGTGCCAGACACAATAGATTTTCTAATGTGTCTGGATTAAATTAAACTATACAATAATTAAAAGGGTTTACCTTAGTGGTGTAATGATGGCTCGATGTCGATCTACTGCTATCGCAGTGAGCGTAAACACGCTGACATTGACGCTCAACGCTTGCACGAAAGGGCAGAAAGGGCACATGAATTGAGGCAGCAACCACCTTTGCAGTAACGCCGCTTGGAACTATTAGGACAAAAAGAAATTGAAAATAAAAGAAATGTAAAAAATTATGAATGAATTTCTATTAGTTATATTATCAATGTATAGGCTCCAAGTGCGAGAATCGACACTGCAGGTAACATTCGTTGTAAATATTCGGTCAAGATGTTATAATCACACGAATATATGATTTAAATATAATATCACCGTGTTTTTCGTAGTTTTTCCGTACAATTTTCGAAATTATATGTACATAATCACAAATCCAATGTTCTTAAGGTGAAGGAAAACATTGTAAGGGTATCTGCGCACGCCTGCGAAGAGATTCAGAGGTAGTGCATAAAGTCGGCTAATCCACACTGGGCCCGCGTGGACTATACACTCTATACGGTAGGCTCGTGCCCCACGGTGGGGACGTTATAATGAGATATAGTGTTATACCATTAGACAATTTATTATACTATATAATTACTTTTTACATTTTGAACCATTACCATTGAAGTTGTACAGGTATAGCAAATTTACGATTGCATTTTAGAGTGTCGTAATGTCAATAAGTTAGCGGAACAGTGGGTGGCCCATTTTTAAATTATATCTGGTATCGTGGTTACAATATCCAAGATGACGGATAGAAAACATTTGTCTAGTGTTTTTTATGCTGAAAGCATAAATTTGGACGTCTTAGTTGCATTAATTTTTTGCAATGTGATAGGGACAAATACTAATTATGATAAGATTTTAAATGAAATTATAGGTTCTTGGACCATGCAAATACTTTTTGTTATCACCATCATTGCAACCGTACAGTTTAAGGCGAGTCGGCAGGTCTATGACGTGCTGACTCTGACCTGCTGACCTACAATAACGTCAGATCCTCATTTGCTGTTTGGTAAGATATCTCAAAGCTTTTACTTTTAATAAAGCTCTTTACAGCTTTACCAGGAAATTAGTGAGCGCTGGGCCTTTCAGCTTTGGGCACGTACGTACCAAAAGTAGGTGTGTTGTCCTAAGTTCTGTAAAAAGTGTACGAGAACTTTGCTTTGAAATAATTACATCCGTAGTTTATTTGCCGTAGAATATAAAATATATAGTTTCATCATTATTACGGACTGAGAAGATGGTGCTTATTTTTGCGATGCTTGTTTATAAAATGAAATATGAAATGAACAATCGGGTAATTCAGACTGCAATAACTTTTAGTATGCAATCTCCCCGGATTCAAACCTCTTTATAAGTATAATTACTGCCAACTATAACGCTTAACCCCGTTTGGAAAGAATGATATAAGAATCAAATGTAAAATTAAAACGAAAGATTTTAACGAAATCGATGTTTTATAAATGCTACAGATAAAAGTTCCCTGGCTGTTTATATGGAACGGTTTAAATAATATTCAAATGTTAAATATTACTAAAATATTTTACTCTTTGTAAAACATTTTACAAGATCTTGGATATTTGATAATTCAATGGCTTCCTTTGAAGTGATCCTTTAGCTTAGCGGTTTTAAGGAAATTCACTGAATCTTATAAGGCCGTAAATTATGTGCCAACCTCGCGTATAGAAATTTGAAAGATTGAGGTAAAGTTAACATGATCAACCATTTCTCTTATAATACAAACTTTAGAATAACCGCGTAAGTTATTTGGGTGTTTCTATGTATTCAACAGGTAATTTTACTACCGGCGAATATATTTTTTACTTGTTCAACTTTAAATTCATTGGATTGAATTGAATATTGGTGCGTCATTATTCGTATATATATTTTTGTTGTCTATAGTAGGAAGTCACGGTTCAAGCTTGCGTGGAAACATTGGTCGGATATGTAGAGACAGCCGCGCCTGTTGCTTCTCCTACTGCCTGTACTATTGTGCGAGTCTATACGGCGCAAGCACCCGCTTGGTGCAAGGACTATTATTGCGGATTTGGAAAGAAAAAGTAGGGCTATGGGTAATTCTGGATAATAATTATACATGTTTTCGTATGAGTTTGTACAGTAAAGTGCAAAAGTATACACGGGCACCTTAGATTAACAATAAACTAGCTAGATGCGCAATCTCGAATAGACGTCAACCAAAAAATGCATTTAAATTTTAACCTTAATTAAGAATAGAAATATATACATAAAAAGATTATAAAATCAAAAGTACGAGCCCACTACTATGTCACTCTGACATATAGCGAGCGACGTGATTATGAATGAAAATTCTGCTCAACTGACGCGATGGGGAATCTTTTTCCGAGGTCACATTATTGAGTAAAATTATTAAACATTTAGTTATTTTATTATTTATTAAGACTGCTGACTAAATTTTAACCCTAAACTGCAAACATACCATGTTATCGTCTCCTTTTACTGAAGAAAGAAGAAGGTTCAAGTTTATACCATTTAACAATTTAATACTTAGATGTGTTGGAGAAACTGGCGGAAACATAAACACTCATCAATCATATAAGCTTAACTCAGATTTCTCATCAGCAGTGAATGAAAATAATCTTTCTTTACAGTGATACGAGAACGGAAGAGTCCAAAGATTAAATTTGAGCCGGCTGTGTTGTGTCATGGTTTAGATGTCGGCTATTATAACAAGAGTTTCGAGTTCGATCCCCGGGCATACCCAAACTTTAGTGTTCATGCACATGTATTCGTTTGTGGCCATATAAAAAGCTTTTTTTTATTGTTTGTGAATTTATTTTTGTGTCAATGAATTTTTTTTCATTGTGTTTTAGAAATAAAGGTGAGAACAATGTTTGTCAGGACAGCTAGCTACTGTAAAATAATTCGTATAAAATGAAAAAATATACAAGTACCTGGAAAGGAACTGCAAATAGTCCTATTACTATATCGGCTAGAGCCAGATTGGATATATAGCAGTTGGTGACGCTTTGCATTCTCCTTGACGTAGCTACTATCCACATGACCAAGAAATTGCCGACGACTGCTAGAACTGATATAGATCCATATAGAAATGATAGCAACACTATCATACTCGTTGGCACGTCGTACAGTGAATCTGAAACAAAAAGAAATTTTTATTACTTGCTATAGAGCAAAATTACCCTCTGTTATTACAAATTTTCGATATTTAAATTATAAACTTGAGAACGATTATTAAATAGATTTTAGCGAATTTAAAGTAATATTCGAATTGAAAAAATATAGGTATGTGACGCGTTAGAACGAATGGTTGAAATCATTTTGGTTAGTTGTTTTTGATAGATTAACTTAGAATTAAACGGATTTAATCGAATTAGAATAATAAATATTTACATGACTTTATTGATTTTCTTCCCAATATTTTGGTGATTGCAGTAATTAGCGTGGTCACGGGAAGAACGTATCTTACCGACATCAAAAAAAAATTCAAAATTCATTTATTCATATTAGGCTTACAAAAAGCACTTATGAACGTCAAAAAGATTACAAAAAATACATTTAAAATACCAAAGTAAAGCGCAATAATGAATTTTGATACTTGGAAAAAACATCATCACAAGCAATGTGTTTGTGATGTTGTGAATGAGACATAAGTATATATCATATTTTTTTAAACTTTTTAAGCTTAAAATTAGTTTAGTTTTATTCTTATCTGTATACTGTATATCGCTATTAGCTGATACTGATGGCTTTTACAGTTTAACCTAACAAGTGGAGTATTTAGAAGGCAATATTCACGCCAGCCTCCAGCCAGCCTGGAGACTGAAACTTCGGCTTTAGGAAGTTCAATACATCTCTGAAGTAGCATCTTACAATAGCTACTGTATGAAATAGGGTGATGGTATACATTAAAAGTCACTGCGTGGTTTCGAATAAGAAAACAAATTTAATTGAAACTATCGCAACTACAAATTGGGCTTTGACATTGTTACTAAAACTATGTGTTCATTATGACTGTATTCCATTCGAAAAAAACATTTTATTTGATTAACATCGATAATTCATTAAATTATGTAAAAAGTGTGTTTGCATATTGCATTATTTAAAGTAATATCGTTTAAAAAATTTTTGCACGGTAATGTTTATCATTTGTATAAACGGAAAACAGCCGCGCCCCTTTAAGATGCCGCCGGTCGTAGCTTTTTGAATGAATCGAAATTTCATTTTCGAATTTAGTTTCCGGGTTCTTGCGACAATAAAAGATATTATTTTAGAAATAGATGTAAATCAAACACAAATAGCTTTTATAATACGAGGTTTTAGCGAGAACAAAAGAAATCCATTAAAGGAAAATTATATTGTAATTTTATTTGTAAACAGGAAGGGATTAGCGGAACATAGCATGTTATCAAAGTGACATTAATTATCTTTAAAAAGGTGCATTAGACTTAAGAGGTATTAATATTCGCATTAGACTTAAAGGAAAAATATAAAGGGTTTGTTAAATTCCAAAGCCATTCACCAATTATAAATCCAAAATAGTCTTAAAATAATCGAGATATTGCGTGTTAGAAACAACTCGAAATAAGTTAGTATGTTTAATATACAAGAAAAGCCACTGAATAGGGGCTACTTTGCCATGTACATTCATTTAAATATCGTAGACTGAAATCTTTGTTTCCTATTTAATATTCTATTGTGAGCAAACGCCAACACGAGGACTTGGGTTCCAAGTTCAGCAGTGAATATTATGGCCGACAAGATAATTGCTAATTACCATCATAGTTTTATAAGACAACTAGCTGTTCCCAGCGGTATTACCCGCGATATAAGAAGTTCGGGAGCAGCAAAACATAACCTGAAATTGCTTTGTTACGTCACGTAACGCTAGGCCCACTATCTTACTTCTTTTTCGTGTTCTTTTTCCTAAGGTTACTTGAAAGAGATCGCTCTTAGCGATAAGACCGCCTTTGCCTACTGTATTGGTGTAATGTTTTTGTGTTTGTATCTACTTCAAATTATTTGTGAGCAATAAAGAGTACGTCTATGTATCTAAATAACAACACGTGTTATGTTAACATATGTAGATATTCGTAGTTCAGCGTTTGAATCATACACCATCCTGTAGTATCTTCTTAAAATGGTGAACATTTTAATTGATTCCGATCTACTAGTATACACTGCCATGTATTTCATCGATAAAAAACAACGTTAGTTTTAATGACATGTCAAGTAAAGTGTCTTATATAAGCCATCCTTGATTATGGCCCTCCAATATAATTATACCATGCTACGATTTTACGATATATTTCGGGACGATTTATTTATAACTAAAAAGTCAGCTTCTACGCCAAGGGTTCAGAGTTCGATCCCCGGGCCACACAAACATTTGTGAGCATGAACATCTTTGTTTATACTCGTATTGTTCTCGGTGTTTCTATGCATAATATGTATGTATTTACAAAAAACAAAGCTTACACGAGTAAGTATGCTCATGCCTTTTTTAGTATCCGTAAGTACTACGAGCTTATATAAGGGCTAAAGGATGCTGAGAAAATGTCAGGGGATATTTACTAATTGACATAGGTACCTACTACACAGAGTTTTTATTGGTGCTACGCAATTCTGTCATTATAATAGAGCTACAAGTATAACTTGTACTACTGGAGTACGAACTAACCCATTAGCCAGACCCTTAAGTACTGAATTGATGGTTTTTTTGGCTTAGCCGTATCCTATTTATCAACTTACCATACGTATCATTGCTAATGATGTACCCGCTATATTCCAATGACGATGTATTTCTTGACCAGTCTGCGTCGTCATCTGGACTTGAGTTAGATGTACTGAAACAAAGAAACAAACATAATCTTATAAAATGTTCAATTTAGTTCTCATTATTAATAGTTGAAGAGATCGGAGCAATACCGATGTGAGTTTTTACTTATTACATATTGGTATCGCTTTACCCTCATATCGCGTAAAATATACTACAGGCATATCAGGTTTCGTTGGCTTTACATAGAATATGTATAAATCAATTTATTTCCAATTGTATTATGATAATGAACAACGTTATGTTGTTTTCTTTTATTGGTCAGCAAAGAGTAACAAATATAGATAAGGGGTGTTTCCTTTATCTTTATTTCCTAAAGAGGTATAACATAAATAAATAAATACATTATAAATAAAATAAATAAATAAATATCTACTGTCATTCACGCAACACATTTTTTTTGTAAATACATACATTACAAACAGACATGTTCATGCACACAAATGTTTGTACTGCCCGGGGATTGAACCCGGAACCCATGGTGTTGCAGTCGACCTCTCAACCGAAACACCAAATGGGTTGTCAAATAATATCCGTTTATTTTTGTGATGTGATGGAATGTGTTCTAGTGACCTTCCCTCACACATTGGACCAGATGTCGGGTATATCAGGGTTTGGTCATAAAAATTTGATTGTTGTCGGAAAACTAGTCTAGCTGTATTCAAATGATTAAGGGGTCGTGGATAAGTAAACATTTAGTTTTAGTTTCATAGTACTTAAATTTTTGGATTCGTTTACATTGTAATATTTACATAAGTGCGTTATTATACTAATGTATTGACTACGTAGTCAGATAAAGATTTTTGAAGGACGGGCAAAATGACCTAAAGTAGATAAATGACAGTCGCTGCCCGGTCTAACATTCTAAAAGAAGAGAGTGCAACCTATTGGGCCAGCTCATGTTTAACAGATAACATCTTGTAGCCATAATGACTTCTTTGATGATAATATTCAGATGCAATTCACACGTGTTATTGGTTTTATTACGAGTTACGTTCATTGAAATATACGAGTTACGCGGTTATTGTGGCTTTCACTCATATACTGTCTGATAGTTACATAAACATATAATCATGAATATCTAAAATATAGTTAGGGTTTACTAATATATAACCATTTGTGGTACATATTTCTATATTTAAAACCTATTTCAGGCATCGGTTCCTCATAAATATATGCCTATGATAAGCACATTATGTCAAAACTTTAAGATGTAAAAGAATTTGTGTTGGAAAAATCAACGAACATTTTTTTTTAAACATTTGATGACCCATTTTGGTGTAGCGGTTGAGACGTCGATTGCAACACCAAGGGTTACGGGTTCGATCCCCGGGCAGTACAAACATTTGTGTGCATGAACATGTCTGTTTGTTATGGTCTGGGTGTTTTCTATGTACAATGTGTATGTATTTATAAAAACAATATATGAGTATGTTTATCCGTTGATTAGTACCCTTAATACAGGCTTCACGCTTTACTTGGGGCTAGATGGCGCTGTATTAATAATAATAATAATAACGTTTATTTCTCACCATAATCATACAATTCCGTATATATTCACAACATCTTAAATCTAGACACTAATTATGACTTACATGTATGTAACATTTTTTTTTATCAAAAGCAAAACACTTCAATAGTACGATTATGCAGGTTGATACTATACTAGATAAATCCTGAATCTTAGGTTACAACCTTCCACCTCGAAAAAGGCACTGTGTATTTTTGTTTATATGTGAATTATTAATTCACTTAATGTCATGTGATATTATTATTATATTAGATATTATAATATATTTTAATGTAATCCAATTGAGTAATGAACTGAGCGCTGAGGCCAATACAGAAGTAAACCTAATGTGGTTGGTAGGTAAACGATAAATAAATCAAACTATTGAAACATGAAAAGAATCACATTCTTAATATTACTTTATCACTGCTAGTTTCGTCCCTACGCCCTCCTTAAATGTCTGATGAAGTAAACATTTGTAGTTGTAAAGGCTAACAGTAGATAATATAGTTTTGGCGAAAAATGGGCGACAAGGCAATTCGCTTTTAATAGTTTATTGGTTGAGTGGCAATGATAAAATACAACAAACTTTTATATAGAATTCACCTACTTTTTCAATATAGGCACTAATATACAAATAATACAAATACAAATATTTTATTTCAGTAACTTAATCTAAGTAACAAATTCCTTGTGGGAACTTCCCTTTAGGCGAAAATGCCTGTAGTGGAAAGAACCGCTCTTTTAACAATCAGTATCGAAAATCAACATTAACATTAATACTTTAATTCAAAAAATAAATACATAGCGATTTTTATTTTAATAATTACTTTTTATTACCTACTGCTCTGTGTGTGTGTGTGCGTGTGTGCGTGTTGTGTGTGTGTGTGTGTGTGTGTGTGTGTGTTTTGTGTTGTGTGTTGTTGTGTTGGGTGTGGTGTGTGTTGTGTGTGTTGGTGTGTGAGTGTGTGTGTGTGGTGTGTGTGTTGTGTGTGTGTGTGTGTGTGTGTGTGTGTGTGTGTGTGTGTGTGTGTGAGTGGGGTGTGTGTGTGTGTGTGTGTGTGTGTGTTGTGTGTGTGTGTGTGTGTGTGTGTGAGTATGTAATAACTACACACCCTTAACTAATGACCAAGGTAAACGTAATATATAGGATTTCAAAAGAACAACTTAATCCTGATCAGCTGTTCGGTCTCAGAGTAACTTATAGATTTTAAACCATTGTAACCACCCTTTTTTTGCATTCATTTTATTGAGTGGATATACATGACGACACCCTTAACAAAAATTGTAAATTGT
>PQWD01014789.1:0-23398 GCA_019425675.1 Leucinodes orbonalis
ATTAAAAAATCAGGAACATTTTTAAATGAAAAATCTACAACGTGTTATTGGATTATAAAAACCCCTCAGTTGCTGCCTCAAACAATAAACAATGTAACTTTATTGAAAGAATTTTGTTGAAATATTATGTATTTTTATTTTCTATATATTGTCATAATCAGCCTATAACGGCCCACTCCAGAGTACGGCTTAAGGTGCCGTCCGAAATACGGAATCATCTTTTCTTTTGGATAATCAGGTGGTTTATTGCGGTGGGTATATTCACCGCAAGCTTCAAACCACGATCTTCGGATCTCGCAGCCGAACGCATTGTGCCCATTTAGACCACGGAGGCAGATAAAATGGAAGAAATTATATTGCCAAATTTTCTTCCTTCTATGAACTTAATGGCACCCATAACTTTGAAAACAGAAGTTTCAACTACAATATAGTGTTTATTAAATAGAAAATATATACTAAATTGCTTTAAAAAAAAACTTACTGGCATTCATTTTACTATTCCATGTTATTATTTACAATAACAAAAAATATTACGTGTACCTACTTGGAACAAATTTCTGAACGTACTCATGCGCTGCCGGAGACCGACGCGGGTTCATTAAACAATTTCTAATCGGCTAATGATGGTGTCGCCATCTGTTGCTTACAGTTTGTCCTGCGACAACTGGTCAAATTATGCTGTTGCTAAGCGGGGGGAGGAATGTAGCGTGCGATGATGTCGGGTCCTCTCTTGTACTGTGTCTCCGGCGATGTCCGAGCGCGGCCGTCGAGAGTCATCGGGTCGTCGCGGGGTTCGGCTCGCGTCGCAGGATTCCCGATTCAGCGTCGGCTCGCTGTTGCTACGCCTCCTGTGCGGCAGGAGCGGCGTAGCAACAGCTTGGATTCTCTCATAGGGATAAGATCAGAAATGATTTAACCCGTCAGAGAACCAAAATTACCGACATAGCCCACCGGATCAGCAAGTTGAAGTGGAAGTGGGTCACGTATGTCGCAGAACCGATGGCCCTTGGAGCAGACAAGTTCTGGAATGGAGACCGCGTCTTGGCTAGCGTAGCGTAGGACGCCCTTTGGCCCGATAAATAAACGAAGCAACTGGTTAAAGAGAGCGTTAGGCCAATGTTACCATTCCACACGGACGAAGTCGCACACAAAAGCTAGTTTTTTATAAGAGGACAGCATTTAACAATAATTATGACATAATCGAAATAAGCTATCTTCAGTTAAATAAAATTACTATTATTTTTGTTATTTAATTGCAAATGGGACGGATAAACATACAAGCAACACAAAATGATATCTTCTTTTTTTAAACTTAAGATTCTTTAGTTAGAATTTATATTTAATGTTCAAATTGATTTATTAAACATATTTGAACAATCAACATTTAGTCTAGTTTTATTCAGTTACACCTACCTGCCTTTTGATTTTAGTACAGCACCTTATTTTGATTACCTATAAGTTCGTATATATCTTATCTATACTAATATATAAAGCTGAAGAGTTTGTTTGTTTGAACGCGCTAATATCAGGAACTACTGGTTCGATTTGAAAAATTCTTTCAGTGTTAGATAGCTTATTTATCGAGGAAGGCTATAGGCTATATATCATCACGCTACAAGTAATAGAAGCGGAGCAGCAATGAAGAATGTTTCAAAATCGGGGGTATTTTTTCATACTTGGACCTTCCGCTGCGTACGCTGCGTAAACGGTTAAAGTAACACAAAAGTCGTGTATGAGAGTAATGTTCTCCTTTTAAAGGTCTACAAAAAAGTCCGCGACAGCATATGCCTATCTTTTAAGGTTAGCTCACTATAACATATTTTATGCTAAAAAAAAAATCTGAAATTGACCCCGAAACCTTTAAAGTTGGAGGGAGGGGAAATCCTATGTATAGTGATAAATGCAAGTACCGTGTTATCCCGAATTTAATGCGAGCGAAGCCGCGGGCAAAAGCTAGTAGGGGATAAAACTTTGTTAATTTTATATCAATCGGGCTGAGAATTTTCATACATCAAGCTACTAAGACGAAGGCATCCCTTAAGAAAGGATATTTATGAAATAATATTTATTTATAAAATAACTGGATTGAAACAGATTCGAACTTCATACCAATATGAATCAGATTCGAGTCATCGTTTGGTTCGAATCATCATGTGATCCGAATTGATTCGAATCAAAATTTGATACGATCAGATCAGATCAGTCAGTCATTTGATTCGCATCATCATTTGATTCAAAATCTCGAATCGCTCTTCAAATATTTTGTTTGTGATTCGAATTTTACCGAATGACAATTTTGGAATTTCGTTTAAGTATAAACGAAAAAAAAGTTTTCGAAATAAAACAGTTCGTTAAGAACTTGATTGCTTCGTCGCTCATGTAAGCTTGCGCGCAACTCTGTTTCGAATCAGACTTGTTGATTCGTATGGGGCGCTAATTCTAATCGGTGATTTCGATTCGAATGAGACTTTTGATTCGAATGAGGCTTTTGATTCGAATGAGACTTTTGATTCGAATCAGACTTTTGATTCGAATCAGACTTTTGATTCGAATCAGACTTGTTGATTCGAATGGGGCACTGATTCGAATAAATTCAAAATCTGATTCGAATCAAACTTTTTCGCTTTGATTCGAATCATTCGAATCAAAAGTCATTCGAGTCCCATCACTAGTTAGGAGGTAAAGTCAGCAATAAAATGTACATATCGTCGGGGATAGTTCAAATCCGCGTAACTAGCATTGGATAATTCCGCGTATATGACAAATGTAGCCATTTTAAGTTTTCGCGGGCAATTCACGCAAAATCTTGATAGGCTGCCACCGACTTGAAACGAGTTCATTTTGACCATTCGGAAGCCAGAAATCGCCAAATAACGACACTGCGTATCTTTCGCGAGCAAGTGTCAATACCGCGTATGTGATTTGGTGACACCGGCACCGAGTTTGTTCTGCAGCGAAAATGAAACGTGTCATGTTACTACCTTAATAAGTTTAAAGAAAAGGCGCGAACGTTTATTGGAAATAAAAGAACAAATTCTGCTTAAGCAAACTACATCTCGTGAAAATACCACACAACTGGTTGAAAATGTTCCTACTACTAGTTTTTCTGAATCTGAAAATCACAATGAGAATCCTGATGACAGTGATTTATCTAATTCTGACACAATTACTTTCAATTCAGCAGAGCTGCTGAAATTTGGTAACAACGTTGTATTCGTTTCTTCTGAGATGAATGACTGTATTGACGCACTAAATAGATCTTCAATCCTTGATTTTTCATCAGATGACTGTGGCTGATCCAAATTATGCTCCACTGTCTGAAATAACAAATGTTGCACCGATAGTTTCATCATCGACGGACAGTAATAATGATCTGATTCCAGAAAGCCACTTAGAACGTAAAGTTGCAGCTGAGTCTAGAACAAGGAAACGAAAAGCAGATAATATAATGTCTTCAAAAAGGTTTAGGAATAAGAGGTTAAGAATGTTAGGTCAGGAATACATAGGTTTCAGGAAGACAGATCATGAGAAATTCGTACACGACTCTATTAAACCGGCGCGAAATCTTGGGGAAGCTTGTAAGTCAAACAATTGTATTAGGAGCAAGGTGATTAACTGTGAAAAGTTTACTGAAACTGTACGATTAAATATTTTTAAAGAATTTTGGGAGATGAGCTGGATTGAGAAAAAAATGTTTGTTTCATCCTTAGTAGATAAAAAATCGACTAACAGAAAAACCACTGGAAGGTCTGATTCAAGACGAAGGAGTACAAAAGAGTACTATTTGAAATTAAATGGCCAAAAATATAGAGTATGTTTAAAGACTCTTCTTAGGGAGTTCTTAGAGAGGTTCTTAGGGACATTAGGCATTAAGGAGTGGACTGTAAGATACTGGTTAGGAGAGACACCAAGTAACGAAACAACAATGAACAGAAGAGGATAATGCGTTGCCTACGAGTACGTTAAAAGAATTTGTGCGAGCATTTTTAAAGGATTTGCCCAAAATGCCTTCTCACTACTGCAAAAGAAAGTACGAAATTATATGTAGAGCCAATAATACAGTCTAAACGTGAACTATATCGTATCTATGTTGAAGAGGCAAAAAAAGGCACAGAGAGTGGCTTCAAGAAAACTATTTGAAGATGTTCTAAAAGATGAAAACATAGCATTGTTTCAACCAAAAAAAGATGCATGTGATCTACGTTGTTCGTATAGAGTAGGTAATATTAGTGAAGAAGAATATCAGCAACACTTGTCACGAAAAGATTTAGCTAGACAAGAAAAGACTTTAGACAAAGAAAGAGCGAAAAATGGAACACTCCATCTTATCACTGCTGACTTACAAGCCGTGAAATTGTGTCCATTTTTGAAAGCTAGTGCACTGTATTTTAAAACAAAGCTTATGGTTCATAATTTCACAATTTACAATCTGGGCACTAATAATGTAAAGTCTTATTGGTTTGATGAGACCACTACTGATTTAAAAGCATCAACTTATGCTTCTTTTTATATTGATTATTTAAAGAAAATTATAGAAGACTGCCCAAAAGATGTAGTTATTTTTAGTGATGGATGCACATCACAAAATAGAAATTTTGTGGTTTCTAACGCTCTCCTGCTACTGGCGATGGAAAAAAATATTGTGATTACACAAAAATTTTTAGAAAAAGGTCACACTCAGATGGTGGTGGATTCAGTTCACCCAATAATTGAAAGAAAATTAAAAAATCGTGAAATATTTTTCCCTAGTCAGTACTCTTCGATTACCAAAGAAGCTAGACTGAATCTATCCATATGAATAACAGTGGAACACATTCTTTAAAGATTATAGTATTAAAATAACTTTATTTATGATAAAATTCGCCCTGGGAGAGGGGTTGGTGCGAAATGTGTGGTTGATATCAAGTACTAAAATACAATCCCAATGGTACAATTGAATACAAGCTTAACTACAATGACGAGTTTCAACTGTTACCACAAAGGTCAAAAAGAATTGAGCCATTTATACCATCACAGATCTTTGCTGATAGGTTGCCAATATCCAAATCAAAGTATGAACATTTACAACAATTAAAAAGTGTTATACCTTCAGATTGCCATGAATTCTATGACAACTTGCCATACAGAAATACCTAATTCGTACCTGCCTCTTATTAATTAATAGTAATCTATAACTGTTTACACCTTATAAATGAACAATTTGGTTATTCTTTTTTTGTTAGAAATTATATCTTTTTGTTTAGTTCCTTTGTTGATTTTTATAATTTGATTTTAATTATTATCTACTAACCTGTTATTATTTTTAAGTACGTAATTTTAAGCACTAAGATTAAGTTTCATTGTGGTATAATTTTATTTCATTAATATATTTAAGATTTGTGATATACCGAAGTTTTCCGATTGAAATTACTTAAAAGGCTGATTATCCTCTGAATAAATATAAGATTTAATTATATGTTTGATGTTTATAAGAGTAATTTAGTTTATAAGAGATGTTTATAAAAGTAATTCAAAGAGATTTTAGAGAAAAAGTTTATGTTGATTTTGTTACATTTATTCATTTTATCTAACTTTTGTAAGAGGCAAAGATTTTTCAATAATTTTGTATAGTTTTATTTTCCACATTGAATAATATTTTTGTTAAAATAATGATATTTGTTTCATTTCAAAACCGCGTACTTTTCCCTTAAGTTCCAATGTTATAAGTTTATGGTCAAAGCAAAACCGCGTAATTGTCGTAGGCCTTAATTATTTACTTAAATTGATATATTTTCTACCAAGAGATAGAGCACATTACAAATTACTTTTTGTGTAAAGATGAGCTTAAAATTAATGGAATTAATAAAGTTATTAAGTTTTAACCTTCTCCTGTAAAACTGGATCTATTGCAGATACGCACATTTTACGTATGGTAGATTCGCGGATTTGCACTATCCCCGACGATATGAGATATTTTAATTTCGGAGGTCTGTGTGATTCAGAGAGAATTTTGCTGCAGATTTTTCTTATATATGCGAATAATACTTTTACATTCAAAGCTATAAAAGACAATTTCACAAAAAACAATTTAGGAGGTATTGGCACTTCACGTAGGTAACTGAGGCACAATATAATTGAAAATTTTATAATTTATTCTAACCGTTTATTTGTAAATACAATAACTACATTTTATGAAGCATAAAACGCAAGAGTTCTTCATCTTTAGGCTTCAAAATACACTTATCTTTCAGATTTACAACCCAACCGGGCTCTAAACCATAAAATATTTGTCTTGGATCTTTTCTTTCACAAAGCATATCGTATTTGTCATCTTTTTCTAACTCGGGCAATTCATAACCATATTTTTGAGCCAGCTTTAAACGTTCTTGAGATATTTTGTCTGGATCAGCAAGATAACCGCGATATTCTGCACTTGAGTAATATTCTATAGCATCAGGTGGTGGAATCATTCTTCTAGGGATAGCTTGACCAGACTCAAAAAATTTTTTTGGGTTTTTTAATAAAAAGAGACTGTGTGGATCATAATATGCTGTAGTTATCACACCACCATTCTTTTCTATGGCTGCAATTACTTGTTCACTTGCCCATTGCACTTCTATATTTATTTTAGCATCGAAAATATCAGCACCTTCATCTGTTAAGTTAACACCAAAATGCTTTTGGTCTGGGGTGAATTGATAAAGTCCTGTCCTGACAATACTTGCTATGTCTATTGGTTTTGATATATCTATGCGATCTTTGTCGATAAATTTTTGAAGCTGTTGCAGTGACAATGGTGGATACTGTCTTCTTAAACTGAAAAAAATAATGGAATGGAATCATATTATTTTTTTTTAAATTTCTAGCATATTTAAATTATGATTTAGATTAAGAAAATTATTTCAAGTAACCAGTTATATTCTATGCTATATTAGATGGTAGGGAATGGTCAAAAGTCGCCAATGATACATGTCATAGGTCTGTATGACGTCTTATATTCAGCAGTGAATCTCAAGATTGAAATGTTAGTTTACCTAATAAGAGTTTATTTTTGGCAATCCATCTCAAAAGCCTTAGGAGGAAAGTAGGAAGCTACAATTTAGAATGCGAAATATTTGTCATTATAAAAAATATGGCATATCATTTTGACAAATCAACCCCAAAGCCTCAAAAGAAGGGAAGAAATTTTATATGTGAGATTTTGTAGATCAAATAAAAAAACTTGCATCTTTTTTCCGACCCAGCGGCAATTTTGTAGGGCTTATACTACTATAGATAGAAAGCAAAAATGTGGTATGCGGACTATTAGTCACATCCCACAAGATATTGCATTATTTTTGTTTCGGAAATCAAACCCATTGCCGTAAAAGAGTGGATAATTATTTTTATGGGAATTTTCTGTTTTTAAGTTAGTTTCCTATAATATCTGTTGGCCAGCTGAAGAAAAGCAAACATCATGGGAACAAGTTAAAAGCACCCGTTACAAGCACTGCCCTTAAATCCAATGGAATTTTCTGCATGGCCCCCAAAATTTATAATAAATTGCCCACAGATTTAAAGAACAAGAATGGCAACTTGTTTCGTAAGGAACTCCTAGCCTTGCTGACAAGGAAAGCATACTACACTGTAACGGAGTTTTTAACAGACCAATTATAATGTGTGTATGAGTGTTGTTATGCTGTAAAATGTATTCTGGATAATTTTTGAAATATTATAAAACTATTAATTTGACATTTTATATTAAGATTTGGTATTAATTTTATTAACTATTTGACATAATGACATAACACTTGTAATTAGACATTAATTTATAAACTCTTTGACATATTAGTTGATTATACTTGTGAGACAATAAAGTGCTAACATAAATAATTTTTGATATGTGATTAATATTATTGGAAATGTAAAATGTAATGTTGTATCGGGCACATCATATAATTTCAATTCAATTTAAAATTTGTACGCCTCATATTGGCAAGACATAGTGTAACATTATTTCACATGACGCTTACCAACTGTAGAAATTTTTACCACCTGTGTCTTACAAATAAATGTTTATTATTATTATTAAGTTGGAAAGCAAAAAATTGGTATGCAGACTACAAATAGTCTGCATACCAATTTTTTGTCCATTTTTTAGTTTCAAAACACAAAAAAAATGTATGCATCATATTTTTTCGGAAGTCGACCCCCAAAGACAGGGTGGGGGGGATTTTCTATGGGACTTTTCGTAGATTTCAAGGTAGAAAGCTAAAAACGATGGAATGGCTTATAATTTCATCTACAGTATTGTTAAAATCCATGTTAATATTATAAATGCAAAAGTAACTATTTATTTTGATCTTTAGTAACTGGATGATAGATGGTAAACTGGGGCAGGAATAGTCGATTTTCCTTAAATGGGGGTCGAAATTTCGTATAGAGCATTTCGCAATTTTTAAGGAAGCTAAAAATTGGTATGCGGAGTATTAGTCATTAACAAAAAAAATGCATTTATATTTTTCCCGTCATTTCCTCTTCCACTTGCTCACAATATGGGCTATTTTGGTCACTAGTTTCTTTCAAGGATTTCTCATTTCGATCCATATCATGTAGGGAAACACTGAACACAGCCCTCTCCATAGCATGCAGCATGATGTAAAAGCTGTAATTTCAGTGATAAAATATCCCTGTTCATGATTTGGTTCAATTGGATAGGTTGTTTAAGATGTTCATGTATGGTAAACCAAGTAGACGGTTATGGTGGTATCTTAACTTGGGCCTCATCTATAGGCTTAAGATCAAACAACCAGCGATGGAAAGGCCAATGCTTTAGGTTTCCACATTATTGAATTAGGATTGATGTGATTGATAGAGGAACTAGTTACTAACACAGACATTCACATTACCAAGCTGAAGTGGCAATGGGCAGGGCACATATTATAGAACCTTTAGGGACAAAAGGCTCTCAAAAAAAGACCACATAATGGACCAACCCATTAGACCGCTGCCCACAAGATGGACAGATGACCAAAGAAAGGTTGCAGGTGGCTGCTAGATGCAAATAGCTTCCTACTGGTGGGTGTGGAAGTTATTGGGGAAGGCCTATGTTCTGCAGTGGACATCATGTGGCTAATATGATGATGATGACATTATAATGAAGACAATACTTAAGGTGAGTATTATAATACTTACTGGTGTCCTCTGTAGTAGTGCTCATGAGGAACCCTCAAGTAAAATGGGTTGTTTCCAGTTTCATAACCAAGTCTCATATAATTCTGACGCTGCCCCGATCCTTTATTACCTGCACCATGTTTGTCACCACCATGCTGAGCACGACCTCTTTTTGACTGTAATGAATATGAATTGAGTATTTAATGTAAAATGGTGCAATGTTAACTATTCAGAACCCTAATTACATATAATAATGTCTCAACAAATTAGAACAATAAGGGGCATTGCAATGGTACATAACAGAGAAGTATTTTATAACAGAGTACTGGATTGTATGTTTATAAAATAATGACTTAAGAAAACAATTAGAATTGTCCCAGATGTTGAAATTGTTATCTTAGCCCAATGAAATTTTTAACAAATTCGCCGACAGGATACTAGACATTACATTTGTTTTATTATATGACGCCTACAGGCGTTCACTGTCCGCGAACGTGTTAACATTAGCCAAGTGAGATTAAGACTTCAAATCATCCTTTAAATTGACCTGATCACAGAGAATGAGGGTTAATAAAAGTACAATAGATGACACTATAATCAAACTTATTCCAGTAAAACATTTAATTTTAGTAAACTTACTTTTATCTTAGCGCCCGGGTTATCACGAATGTTTGCAAGAGATATTCTTGGCAAAGACCTAATTAAAGCTAAAGATTTTTCTGTTATTTGCCTAGACCCCATTTCTTAAAACATTACACAATTATAGGAGTTTTGCAATAGAATCAACTTTCGACAAATAGTAAAGTTCTATTTAATTATAGTTCCATTAAGTTGTTTGTTTGACAGATCAATATTTTAGGTTATCTATTTTTTTTTTCACCTTATAACCAGGGTTGCCAATCCCGAACGAAATTCCTCGTACATAAGCAGCTAAAAAAATCTTGTACTTTGACTTTCGAACCTCGTAGACAGAACTAATAGTCGACTAATGCGAATAACAAAATGTTTTATTAATCGGGGCTTTCCTGAGTCTGCAGACAATGATCGCCTTAATGCGACCAATAGTTTTTTTGTGTAAGCGTTCAAATTGTCAGTTTTAATATTATGTAGGATGGTCATATTACAAAATCTCGTTCATCATTGTACGAGGTTTATAGTGTACCTACCAGGGTACGGAAGACCACAACGCTCGTATTTGTACAGTCAGCGTCTAAAATATAGGAGCACTCAGGGTATCCAAATTAATAGACACAACCAAAAGATCAATAATATCGATACAAACAAAGTGTTCATATTGTTTTCAACATTGTAGTCGCTCGAAAAATCGAGGTGTTTAAAATGTCTAAAGATAGGCACAAATAAAGCTCTATAAATATGGTTACAGTCATCGCGCCAGCGCCGAATCTTCAAATTTTTTAGGTGGGGCAAAAACTGGGAAATGCCGCCCCGCCCACTTATTTTTACCTTTACCATCCTATAAATTTCACTAATTCAATAATTTATATAATAGGTCCTCTATTTGATTGACACTAGGACAAAGCTGCGACAGTTAACGCAGCAGTGAACAGTTTCGGAGATATCTCCCTGTCTTACTTCTCGATGCAAATGGTCGTGTAATGTTTGCATAGTTAATGACTCGGACTGACATTTGTACGAGAGCCCTACTCTCGTACAAACATCTCAACACTTCGATATAGCAGGAGTCAAGTCAGACACCATTGGAGGTCATGAAGCACAGCCCGATTTCGATCGAATCGAAGGCTTCTCATAGTTCACAAACGTCAAGCATAATAGTCAGTAATACTCTCCGGTCTTCTGTATATTCTGCCGCGGCGTATGTATGTGGTTTAAGGTGCTGAAGCCTTTGAGGAAACCGGTTTGTTCGGGGGGCTGGAAGTCGTCAAACCTCGGCTGGCAACAACTTGTAGAAGTGGCCCAATAGCGTGATAGGTCGTTAATTCTTTTATGAGGTTTGATATCATAGCAAGAATATAAGGGCTCTTTCTAAGCGTATACGAAAACTCGTTCGTAGGGACCTTTGCTGTTTCAATAAAAGGTTCATAAAGAATATTATTGAGCAGAACAAGGGTCCCAAAGTTTTCCAAAAACCACTTGGGAGGAGGCATCTGGTGAATATTAAGACAGTATATCCACCAGGGAACTACTTTGGAGGCGTGGTCCAGAAGTTGTCTTGTTTTTCAAGAAGGTTGATAAAACTCGCTTGAAGAATAGCACTTCTTATTAACGCCCATAAGTTGTTTGACAAAGTTGTAACGAACCATCTCGCCATTAGACTCGACGAATTCCAACTATAGGAACAGGCTGGGTTTCGAAGAGGCTACAGCACCGTAGACCAAATCCAAACTGTTTGGCAGCTTATACAAAAGACCAAATAGTATAACCAGCCGCTGTGTATAGCATTTGTGGATTACGAGAAAGCCTTCTCTATCGAAATCTAGGCTTTTTTGGAGGTTCTGCAGCGATGCGGCATCGACTGGCAATATATACCTAGAGGTGATAATGCGTCTCTCCAGCGAAGCGACTATGGTCATTCAGATCCAAGACTAGCGGACAAGATCCGTCCAATTGCCTCGTGGTGTGAGACAAGTCGATGTTATTTCCCGAAACTGTTCACAAATGCATTGGAGGATGTCTTCAAGACCCTGGACTGGTCTAAACAAGGTGTCAACGTCAATGGAGAGTATATTTCTCATCTGTGTTTTGCTGACGATATAATCATCGTGGCAGAGTCTTCAGAACAGTTTGCTGAGATGCTGAGCAGCCATTAATAAGTCTTCCAAAAATCAAAACGAAATGTAAGCACAACAAATGTTTAATGTTAGGCCTCTGACATAGATTACCGCAATAAAGTAGAATTCAGGCAAATTTATTTGTTTCGTAAACGTAACTATAATTAAATTTTTAATCATCACTCGAAAAGAAACATGCATTCTTACTATGATTTGACAATCCTAAAGCTTCTTCTTCCTCTTCTTTTAAATATGGCTATATGCGTAGGATATTCTCGTACAAGTTGCAAAGTAGTCACGTGACAACATCAAGTGTCACTTTATGAGCGGGAAATTTAAATTTTTAAAGATGCATAAAATATTTTCTTCGTAATTTCAATGAAATATAAATAAAATAAGAAAGAACTAAAATATTACTCCATCCCTTTTGATTATCATTTTTTAGATTTTTTCGAACTAGAAATACAGTAAAAATCGTCATTTTTATGGAGCTCTGCTCACAGTCGAGTACCAGCAGCATCTGAGTGCTATTGGTTGTTGGTTTGATAATATATTTACGCAAGATTCCAAATCCATCGCATTCGGCAGAGGGGTTTAGCATGAATACGCCTCCTGTCTAGTTCCTCCGAGTTTCGCACACATGGTTGCCGCCACCAAGCCGCCACGCAACGGCGTGTGCGAAAGTGTAACACGCGCCTTCTGATCGTGTTCTACGATTCCTAATGAGAACTACGCAAAAAAAATGGTTGAGTAGCACAGAGTAGCACGCCTTACTCTGCGCTTTGGGTATCGGCCGAATTTATATTGCCATGAAATATCAGTACTTGTAGGTGCTATCGCTTATTCCATGGGCAAGGCAAGCCAAATGATAAGTTGTCCATTAGTCGGTTGGCCGCCCCTTGAACATGCCGCCCGGTGTAGGCAAATGAAACAAAACAGTACAACGGTTTCAATAAAGTCCCACATCTTGACTGAAACTTGTAGGGTGTTCATATAAAATGTATCATCATTATGATCATCACTCATCATCATCATGTTCATCACTCATTTCTTCATAAAGCAAACAAAAAATAGTTACTAATGACAAGGCAGTATTATCTATGATCTTAGCCTGTTCAAAATGGAACGTGTTAAATGAAACAAAAAAAAATTATTGTCTTGTCCTACCATAGAATTATGACTAAAGCATAGAATCCGGGCTAAAATAACGATTAAAAGCGTATACCAGATGCTCTCACTCCTTACACATAGTTCTTATAACTAGCAGGTCGTCACATCTGTCAGTGGACTCAATACAATGTTATGTCATTGGACTTATTTAGCATACGACTAAATTCAAAATCACATTTGACGTGCATTCTTAAAGATTGTTAAAAACAGTTTGACACCTTGCTCACATAGCCGGATTATAGTACTGTCAGTGGTTTGGCGGCTCCTGATAATAAGAAAAATATTTTCTGTTTAATTTGCGCTCAGATAGTAATTTATCTTTGTGTGCTCGTTCCTTATGAAGTGTTTTAGGTCATAAAAATATGTCTTGTGTAATTGACAACTGTTATTAACATTCGGGAAGGAAAGAAAGCAGTGGTGAAAAGATTCAAACATCAACAGATATATTAAGGTTTATTATAATATACAGTTTCCCAAAGGATGAAAAGATGAAACAAGAGTGGATAAGACGATTCGAGAGACCCGAATGGAACTGGAAGACCCACAGCAGGATCTGTTCTAAGCACTTCTGCCCCGATAATTACTTGCCCAATGAATTTTCTTCTAAAAGGAGATTAAAATTTGATGCTGTACCTTCATTCAATTTGCCCGAAGCTGATTCAATTCGGTATTCTTCACCATCCGCAATAAAATACCCAACCTTATTTTTATAAAAGCGCACCTTATTTTATATGTCGTTTTATTGATCACTGTTGTTTATTTGCAATATTGTATTTTAAAATACACCGAAACCAATAAATATTAGGTCAATTTACAAAAGTGAGCAATGACGTCACATCAATAATCTCATACGAAATATATGGAAACGTTCCTTTTACGTCAAAACTGTGAACCACTTTCTTTCTCATATTAATGACTGTGTTTTCACGTCTAATATTCC
Source organism: Leucinodes orbonalis (assembly GCA_019425675.1). Lineage (NCBI taxonomy): Eukaryota > Metazoa > Arthropoda > Insecta > Lepidoptera > Crambidae > Leucinodes > Leucinodes orbonalis. The sequence goes on from PQWD01014789.1 coordinate 13,993, forward strand.
TCAGTGTCTAAAGACAAAAGTTTTTGACCAGTGCGTATTACCGTGTTTAATAAGATCCATCAAATAGTGGAGATATACAGTTATCTTTGAGGTGTGTAATGTGATGATGCTAGGTCACTTTACTAGCTACAGTGCCCTCATCTTATTTAACAGGACGATATCTAGCACTGCGTTAATACCTACCTAGATGACTCAGTATCGAGTCTCCACCTAGTAAATCTGATTTTATCCTTAAGAGAAACCCCGAGCATAGCCCCCTTTATTGACCGTTGAGTGACATATAACTAGGAAACCAGTTTCGTAGTCCATGTCAATGTCTCACCTGTGTATGTTGGTACGTGTAGGACGCATTGCTCAGACTTTTGTTTTTAAGCATTACGGAATCGTCGACGTGAAGGCCTGACGTAACTTGTCAAATGCCGCCCAGCCCAACTGATTCCTCTTAGTTTTCCTCACATAGTTGTTATGGCCAAGTTGAATAGTTTGGTCTAAGGAAACATATTCTTGCACAACCTCGAGAAGGACGCCATCGAAGCTTACATAATAGTAATCCCCGTGAGAATTGAACCCACGACCTCCATATCGAAAACCAAATATTTCGTACCTACGCTAGAGCACATTACCGGTATTTTCAGATACAATAACTATCGATAAAAAATAATAATTCATTCCCACCACTTGCAAATTCATCAATCAAATCAAGTTGTGACAACGTACCAGGTAAGGAAACGACTCGTAACACATGTTTCTTTCTCACACACTATTAAATACCTTAAGGAAAAAAGGGATGAAGATATGCAGTGCAGTTGTTATTTTAGTCGTCCTTCCATGTCGTTATGGTTCCTAGGTTTTATCATTAATGATAATAGTGTCAATGTCAATTGAATTTCAATAGAGATTACAATCATGAAATTCATCTTATAAAAGTTCATACTTTATTACCAGGGGCATTGGAATTAATATCAAAATGGATCCCGGATATTTAAATCCTATCAGGCAAAGGATTAACAAAATATTTGATACACACATTATTACTGACAACAGCGAGGCCTTAAATACTGTGTCTGGATTATGTTCTTCAAATTCTGCCTACACGAGGAGAGTATTGGTAAATGAAATTGAGAAAAGAGATATGCTTGTAAACAAGGCTGTTTTGATTGAATTCAATAAAGTTAAAGGAAAACTTCATGTACTCTTGGATTCTCTGACGTGTCTTAATTCAGCCGTAAAAGATATGTCAAACAGACTTCAAGAATCAAAAGCTAAAACACATCATTTAATAACTCAGACTACAAAACTTAAAGACGAAAGAAAAAAAGCTGAGAAGAAAATAGTGTGGGTTAATCAAATTGTAAAGACTTTTCAAATTTCACCTGAGCAAAATGAATACATATACAATGTTTCGATAAAAACTCCATTGACATCTGATTTCTTCATCACCCTGTCACATGTGGAAAAATTGTATGATAATTGCAAAACACTTGTCAAGTGTTGGTATCAAACACCAGCATTTGATATAATGGAAAATAATTGGTGTTCAACAGGAAGTAGCTATTGAGAAGTTATATCATTGGACTATTGGGGCATGCTTGAGTATTGATTCTCCAAACAATGCATTAGTGCCTAAAGCTTTAGTAAAATTTCAAAATAGGCAAGTTCTATTCTCTAATATTGTTGATGAATATTGTTCTGCTAGAAAAGCAACCACTGTACAAGCTTTTATTGATGCCTTAACTAAAGGCACTGATGTTGGTTCCAAACCAATTGAATTTTATGCACATGATGCCAAACGATACATTGGAGATATACTTGCTTGGGTGTATCAAATTATTCCAATAGAAAAAGAGAATCTTAACACATTATTCAAGTATTGCAATATACAGGATAAAAATATGCAGATTACAGATGCTCTGACTAACATTATGGAAGCTATCTGTCCTTTATTGAAAGTGAGAGCTGAACTTATCCTCAAACCTGATAAAGAGCCTCTAGTTCTTTGGTCTATTACAAATTTGATCATGTATTATAAGGATGTAATTCAGTCAGTAATCCCCAAAGGACACCTTATAGACACTTTTGATGAATTGCTAAAAAAAGAGTGAAGAAGTTTTTCTCATAACATTGGATTCAAAAATACAAAAAGAATTAAGTCATGGAGTAAAAGCACCACCTGTTGATTTAAATCCTTCTATTGTTGTGACTGACTTAGTGAGTTTCCTTAGAGATTTACTTGCTGTCATGAATAATTCAAACAATATTGACAAAGATGATAGGAAGATTATTATTACTCACATCTTAGATCCCCTTCTTCATGCCATTAATGAGACTGCTTGTCATTTAAGTTCAACTGATATGTCAGTCTACATGCTGAATTGTATATACCACATACAGTGTACTTTGTCACTTTATACAATCATGGATGAATACAATGAACGCTTACAAGCACAGTCTGAAGCACAAATTGACACTCTTACATCAGAACAAGCCAGCTTTTTAGTAGCAAACTTAAATTTGGGTCCTATTTATACAATATTACAAGAAAAATCTAGCGGCCCTTTATCAGCTATACCTGGTATGGATACATCTACATTGAAAGTATTTTTAAACAAATTTGACATGTTCCTGGTATCGCCAGACATGTATGTATTGCCACAACTAAATTTGTTATTAAGTCATACACACAGTTCCATGGTTAAAAGGAGATCATTTGAAGTTATATTAGCTATTTATGCCCAACTTTATGAAGCTGTCCATAATCCTGTTAATGGGTATGTAGATCCAAATACTATAGTTCGCAGAACACCAGACGAAGTTAACAAGCTGTTAAAATAATTTTATTTTATAGAGTAGATAACACCATGTAATAAATATATTATTTAATGAAAAACCATTTCCACTTTTTATAAAACACCTCTTTAATAATTTTAAGGAAAAGGCAATAGATATCTGCAAAAATATGTGCCTGGATTAAACTCGTGATCAAAAGGTATATCACATTACAAAATGCTGTGATTACTAAATGGTTTGGTGGCAGTCCATCTGCAAAATATTTCATCCTCGGATGAATTGCCGCCCTTTTCAAATTGTTAGGCATTGATTCATCTGTAAATAGTAAGTTGCTGTCAGATGAGTTGTTACATACAGTATATCTGTGTGGTCATTCATTTCACCAAAATTGACAAACAGTTCAATCAATAAGCAAAACTATCGATAGTATCGAAATATTTAGCTATGATACTATCAATAGTATTGCAGTGTACCAATACTATTGCACTAATCTAAGCTATTGCCGGATCAGTAAGTTGAAGTGACAGTGGGCTGGTATCGTATGTCGCAAAAACGATGGCCGTTGGAGCAGTCGAGTCTGGAGTGGAGACAAGCGTGCGTCAAGGAGTGCGTCTCGGCAAGTGTAACATAGGACGCCTTCCGGCCCGATGGACCGACGACTTGCCGAATGTTTGCTGGTGGAGGCTGGATGAGGAAAGCGGAAGACCAGAATATCTGGCGCAAAATGGGGGAGACCTATGTCCAGCAGTGGACAGTGGACTGCGATAGGTTGATTAGGAAGCTATCGATAGTATTGATGATTTTCGCGGTCCCACTAGTCCAACTATTGATAGTTCGGCAATACTGGTAGTCACCAGTGCGCACACTGTGAAGACTTGAAAATTACCCAATTGGATCATCTTTGGTTCGTCTGCAATTGGAACTCTAAACTCAATTCAGCGCCGGATCTTCAATTTTTTTTGGGTGGGGCAAATGAAAATGAAAAGTGTTTATTCAGTTTAGGTCCTTATAGAACACTTATGAATGTCAAATGAAGCTACCACTGGTTGCCATTTCTCAATTTTTGGTTGGCAAAAATTGAGAAATGCCGCCCCCCCGCCACCCTCTATTTTTTTATTGTTACCTTATCATCCTATATCTATTATGCACTAATTTATATAATAAGTCTTTTATTGATTGCATTGGACAAAGCTGCAACTTTTTACGCAGCTGTGATCAGTTTCAGAGATATTACATGAATTACATCCCCCTTGTCTTACTCCTCGGTGCCAAAGATTGTGTAAGCTCTTCATGTACTAGGCCTGACAAAGTAGCGCACTCGTACAAACATCTCAACAATTCGATATAGCAGTAATCGAAAGCTTTCTCATAGTCCACAAACGCCAAACATAATGGTCGGTTATACTCTCCGGTCTTCTGTATAACCTGCCGCAGCGTATGTGGTAAGTAGTCTATGGTGCTGAAGCCTTTGAGGAACCCGGTTTGTTCGGAGGGCTGGATGTCGTCAAACCTATGTGCGAGACGAATCATGATGACTCTAGAGAATAACTTGAAGATGTGGCACAATAGCGTAATAAGGTTTTAATATCTAAGATAATTCTTAACAGATGTAAAAACGGCAACATTGGTTTATTTCAGTTATTTTCATAGTGTAATGTCGTATGGTCTACTGTTGTGGGATTCGGCTGCCGACATTATCAATATACAATATCTCTTAAGGAACAGTTTAAAGTAATAAATATAGTGAATGTAGCATCTGAATATATTCATGCAAATTTTTATTTATTTGCGTACATACTGTAACATCTTTAAGAAAAATTGTGAGTAATACAATTTTAATACTGGGAATAAAAACAAACTTGCTGTTTTGGACTTGAGCCTACATAAAATAGGTAAATATTTTATAGGAAGATGTATAAGGTTGTTCAATAAGGTACCGCAAAATATATAATGTAGAGCTGCCATTACACATGTTTAAAACTAGAATTAAAAAACACTTTTCTAAAAAAGGGCACTAAAGTATTGAAGAATATTTATGTGATAATGATCCGTGTTTTAAACTACTCAGCTATCAGCAGTGTTTATAATATATTTTAACATTAAGTAATTGTCTAAATAAAAAAGGCTGCACTGTTGAGTTTTCTCGAGTGTTTCTTTCTCAACAGGACAGACCATTGAAGCGCTTTTTTTTCAAGCATCGAAATTCTAATTCATCGAAAAATATTTTGACTTTTTATTTTAAATGTTTTTTTTTATTGTATTTTTGTATATTTTTTGACGTTCATAAGTGCTTTTTGTAAGCCTAATTTAAATAAATGAATTTTGACTTTGACTTATTAAAGCCGGAATATTAGGCTCTCTCCAAACGGATACGAAAACTCGTTCGCAGGGACTTCTACTGTTTCAATACAAGGTTAATTACGGACCTTATTGAGGAGAACAGGGGGCCCAAAGTTTTCCAAAAACCACTTGGGAGGAGCTTTCTGGTAAAGGTTAAGATAGCAGATGGCCAACTACTCACATTACGCCAACAGATCCTGGAAGAGGTTGAGAAATTCTATGGACGACTGTATTCATCGAGCGCTCATCAGCCACAGACCGTAGACAGCGAAGATCTACGTGCCCCACTAAGGCACCATTGTACGTAGGATATCCCGGATGTTGACGTTAGCGAAATTAGTGCAGGACTGGAGCAACTGAGAAGTGGAAGGGCCCCGGGGAATGACGGTATTACGACAGAACTCCTAAACACCGGTGGACAACCCATCCTTAGGGCATAGGGTGAGCTCTTTTAATGCTGTCATTCGTCACCAGGGAACTACACTGGAGGCGTGATCCAGAAGCATCGTCTTGTTTTTCAAGAAGGGTGATAAAACTCTCTTGAAAAATTATAGACCTATGGCGTTTCTGTTAAAGTTTATACAGAGTTGTCACAACCAGTATAGGTAGGTACATAGGTGGCGTCCTTTTCGAGATTGTCCAACAATACGTTTACTTGGATCAAAACTTGACCGGCACAATTTCGACAGGGAAGCTAGTAGTAAGATTCTCTTAGGCTGGGCGGCATTAGGCAAGTTACATCAGGTCTTCACGCCGACGATTCCGCAACGCTTAAAGACAAAAGTCTTTGAGAAATACGCCCTACCCATACCAACATACGCAGATGAGACATGGACACTGACTACGGGATTGGTTAACGTACTCGTATGTCGCAGAACCGATGGTCGTTGGAGCAGACAAGTTCTGGAGCGGAGTTCGCGGCTTGGCAAACGTAGCTTAGGATGCCCTCCGGCCCGTTGGACCGACGACTTGCGAAAAGTGGCCGGTGGAGGCTGGATGAGAAAAACGGAGGACCGGAAAATATCTAGCGTAAAATGGGGGAGACCCAATGTCTAACAGTGGACTGCGATAGATTGAATAGAGAGGGAAAAAGTTTAATTGCCTTTCTTGAAGAAGAGCACCACCACGCCATTGCTCCTCAACTTTGGCGTCGCACCATCACCGATTCCGGAATGAAAGAGCTTCTGAAGGGTCTGAAGGACTGGCGTGCCCCCTACTTTCAAAAGCTCTGCGGTCAGCGTCGCGGGGGTCTTATAACGCTTAAGCTGTTTCAGAGCCATCCTAAAAGCCATCGTGAAAAGTTACAATTATCAATTATTGGTATTGATTTTAATCAATATTAATAAATCAAGTTCTATAATGAAATCAGACTATTTATTCCGGGCAATTAAGTTTAATGATGAGTGGTCCATTAGTCGGTTTGTCGCCCTCTGAACCGAGCCGCCCGGGGCACGTACCCCCGTCTGCCCCCCCCCCCCCCCCTAGATCCGGCTCTGACTCAATTCAAAACAACTTGACTGGGAATGACTGACGGCGTGGACGAGATAGCGTAGACGTGGTGATGACAGTGTGTACGCAAGCATTTTCCCCTGATGAAACAAGTGAAGCCGACCGTTTTCTCAGTAGCTTGAATCACGGCAGTTTCAATTTAGATTTTAAGTTAAACTTAAAATAATAAAAAATAAACTTTTAAAGTAAAATAAAACCTCTAGTTGCAGTAGTCCGGTTGACCGGATACTGCAACTATTTAGTTGCAATAGTTCGGTTCGTACCGAGATGCCACGGGACCCTGACCCAAGGGCGACCCGGCCAAGAGGCCGCCGGTAAACGAATATTTTAATATCAACATAAGAGTATTTTATGTCCTCTAGTTGCAGTAGTTCTGTTCGAACTGATCACCGGAATTTTACTACTTATTTAGTAACAGTTGGGTTAATATCACATTTTTTTATAAAGCGTTCGGTATGATCTATTTGCTCACCTTATTTAAATAAAAGATTATATTGTAAAAAATGTAAAAGGAGACCATAATTATATCGGAGGTGTCCGATAAGTACTTTTCAGTGAACAGATTTTTTTATCAGTTTGTTCACAACAAAACCTCTTGGTTATGTATGGTCCCCTAGTACTTTTTTCCAAAACATTGTAATATTCCTAAGAGTTTATATTCATATGACAAAAAATACCTATACTCATTTTAGTTTAACTAACGTGAATATCAAATAATTATATAATATATACGAGTTAATGGGGAAAATACATGCAAGTAAACAAAACTTTAACTAACTTTTATAAACCGAACTGTTACTACTAAATAAGTAGAAATAGTCCGGTGATCAGTTCGAACAGAACTACTGCAACTAGAGGAAATAAAATACTCTTATGTCGATATTAAAATATTCGTTTACCGGCGGCCTCTTGGGCCGGGTCGCCCTTGGGTCAGGGTCCCATGGCATTTTGCCAGCCCTGAACTGCACACTGGCCGTCGGGTGTTTTGCTTCTACATTTTTTCATCATCTCTCAGCAGGAAACCTCTATTTCTGGAATTATAAAAGGACTATTTCTGAGATTTGCATGTCGTTGAGACTTGCAGGCAACAGGCCTGCCTACACAGCAAAGCCATTGGGAGATTGTGTTAAGTTAACCCACTACGCGGGCTCAGAGAGTTGTTGGGACGAAATAAAATAAATCTGTTAAAAATAAACTTTTCGGCATTTCATCAGCTCATTAAATGTCTCCACTCATTTTCTCTATTTTGAGGATTTTTTTAACATATCTTCTGTTGCAAGAGATTTTAGCTGTCAGACTACAAAATTCCGTTTTATTTATGACGTGCTTTTATACGTTTACTTAAAAGTAGACAGTAATATAACAATAATGAACCTTAAAACCACAAATGTAAAACATTGTCCAGTAGGGACGTTCCTCACTAATATTAAATTGTAATTCGGGGGCTACGTTACATTTATGTCAATACCGATAGCGTTCTTAGTCTTGTCTACAAATTGTTGGCCAGGTTTGTGACTAGGGTTTCTCTTCGAGAATTCTCGAACCGAGAATTCCCGGGAAATTTTGCCTTACTCGAGACGAGAAAAAAGTGGTCGAGAAATCGAGAAATTCAGTCAAGAATTTAAAAACTTGATAACGCGCTTGCGCTCCCGCGCGGCTCTGCCACGCGTCGTCCGAAATTAAATGAAATAATTGGCCTATTAGAGGAGGGCACCGAAATTTGATATTTCACACGGTCGTTGTAATTATTGAGATTTGAGTTCCTCTCAGGAAGACCCAGCTAATTACGTTTCTGAAAAACGTTTCTAATACGTTATACGACGGAGACGCGTCCAGACTCGTTCACGCAAGTCCGAGGCTGAACTCTCACGCGGTGTGTGAGTGATCGACACTGCCCCACCCCCACCCCATATTGTTCGTTCGTAATTTCGTACATGCCGTTTTGAATTCGGCGGCGGAGTGTGTGTTGCATCGCACAGACGTCAGAAAACGAGCAACTCGAGCAAGCCATATCTTTTGAGCTGAAACTAAAACAGGCTATTAAAATGGCAGCCACAGGCACTACGAGCAATATTGAAACTGTTTTAACGAAAACCTTGATTAGAAAAGAGTTCCTCTTGTATAAAGCTGTTGTCAGTAAAGCCTTCGTCGACAGAGAATGAACGGGTTTTCTCCTTGTCTGGAGAAAACTTTGCGACAAAAATACGAAACCGATTGTCAGATGATGCTATAAATGCCCTCGTATTTTTAAAGGCTTATTTTCTTAATAATAACGTGACATAGTGGGCTAGCTTTTGAAGCAGTTTCCGCTTTAAATTGTGATTGTTATTGGTCTTAAGATTTTTAATTATTTATTAGATTTTTATGTTTACTTACGTAAAGAAGACTGTCCATTTATAACAAATATTGAAAAGTTGATACAAAGACTAAACTAGGGAACATGTACCTTACTGTTACTCGTAATTATTTAACTAGTCTGATTGTCAGGCCGGATCTAGGGGGGGCAGACGGGGGCACGTGCCCCGCGGCGGCACTGGTCCGCGGGGCGGCAAACCGACTAATGGACCACTCATCATTTACTCTTACGTGCCGCGGAATAAATAATAGTACAACATGGCCATAGAAATTACGACTGATAACCGGAGCGCGGGTAAGCATGTTACTGAACATTACATTTTTTTTGCATAGTCTAAATAGGCGCCGCAGATCACGGTCAGCAGCGGGTGCAGCTTGCGTTCTGAGGAATGACGCTGTATACGAAAACTCTCTC
>PQWD01014791.1:0-23198 GCA_019425675.1 Leucinodes orbonalis
GAATATTTTAACCTTACTATGTTAAGGGTCGTTGGTCTGGACTAAAGACTTGATTGGGTTCGAAAATAAATTCGAAACGCCAATTATTACCTAAACACTGTTCAGACCCCCAGGTCGTCATGAGACCCATAAGTATTAATATATCGAATCCTTCCATTAAAAGTAAGAATAAATGTAATTAATAAAATGTCAGTTGATTACATAAGATCTTAAAGTCATAGATATGTAATTACCTACAAAAATGAAAAGTCGTTTGGGAGATCTAAAAAGGATTCAATAATAAAATTGATTTGTAACGCAACATCGTTATTATTTATATGAGCTAATTATCTCGTAACAATCATAGTTTTCCCAGCCCTTACAACGCTTTCCGTATCAGCTCGATCTAAAGTTTTTCTCTATCACCGGCGGCAATTATACAGAAAACTATTGTGCTCTGCGTAATAACGTTTTCCCAAGCACTTTCACTATCAGAGCTACTCCAACGCGACGTAACAAGAAATAACATTGCAGTATGTCGCACAGGTTAATATTACAGTTATGTACTTTTAGTTCGATATTTGTAAAAATATTAGGGGTAAAAACTTCCTTGGTGTTGGGAAAGTTACCTGATTGCTTATAATTTACTGTTTGAAATTAGCCATCAGAGTTTATTTATACGAATCCTTTGCCACGTCAAAAGAATTATTATGCAGCGATTATTTATAATAAAATTTTCGCCGTAATTAATTTATTCCCACGTCTTTGGGTCGGTGTTATTAAAGGCGAACTATTATAATAATTGACTGTACATGCTACAGATTACTACATCTTTCCCTGTTGCTTTGCAAGAATTTCTTACTTCCGAATAACATGTTACTCGTACATAAAAGAAATATTCGACATTTGGTGCGTGATTCTTTATTCACGTGTCAATAACTAACTTTTATAAGTAACACGCGTAAACAAACGAAGTATAGCGCATTGGATGTAATAAGTTCCTTTCAAACAATGATGAACGATATAACAAAAAGTGCAATAATATGATATCTTGGCACACGATCACAATTGAAGGAAGTGGAACAACATACTCTTTATTTCCATGTTTTATTTCTTTGAAGCAGTTCGCGTGGTGTTAGCAAATTTTTGGCAATTAATCAAACACGAAATCCAATACAAACTTCTTTGCACGAATACTCATGACATTGGTGCGGAAGGTGGATTTCCCGAGAGGATTTAATTAGCTAGTTGTGGTAGTGAGCACATCATTTGATAATATTTTTATTGAAAGCCAATTTTCATCCTACGTATAATATAGATGGATATAAAAAAGTAACCCACTAAAAACATTTCGTGTAAAATGTTGCCAAGTCGACCACATCAGGTTTGCGTTCTGAAAAAGATATCAAATTTCATGTAGAGTCAAGCTTCTGAATGTACACTTTCTAACTCTACCGACCCTTGTTTCAACAAATTTACATATTAGTAAATATCGCCGTTTCGCTTCCATCGTGGAGGTGATGCGAATACTTATAGTTTCTGATATAAAGTACTGCTACAAAACAGCCAAGCCAGCCATATATATTTACTGATGTGTAGAATTTGTTGAAGTAAAGGTCGGTAGAGGTACCTCGTTTAGCTTCAAAAGCTTGGTTCTACATGAGATCTGATATCTTTTTCATCGCAGTGCAAACCTAATGTGGTGCAGTCTTTTTAAGTACTTATTAATAGGTTTTTTAGTTACGGTCTAAAGCTTTTTTTAAACCGTAGGTATAGGTATTAACTAGACTTAAATGTAATGTAAATAAATTTGCAAAAAATAACAGTAAACACTCATGAAAATAACGTAATTAAAAGCTGATATAACTGATATTATGCAACACTTGTGTTTTTGTCATTCAAATCTGAATACTCGTGCTCGTACCGGCGCGCACGCATCAAACAGGTTCGACAAAGTTTATTTTGTTCGTCTCATTCATCAAAGGCCGTTGACTGACGCGACGGTTGGTTGTGTAGTTGCGTACGGTTGCCCACACTGTGTCCCGCCGCCATCTTTAAACATGGCAGCCCTGACGCAACCGCTACAACTTCGGGCCGCAGCGGTTGTTTAGTTTAGTTGTTTACGAGAACGTTGCGCGGTAGTTATGTTTTGAACCGTTTGTATATACAATCGATCGATAAAAGTTTACAATAATCGATATTTATCAATGAATTAGGAAACTTTGTGTAAAAGTGAATCGTTCTGTTGTGTTTAGTGATGTAAATAGTGAACTTTGAAAACGTAAAATTATGTTTTCAAATGTACGTTACAAAAGTAGTGCGAGTGTGGTTATGTTGACAGTTAAATTAAATAATTTGTAAATCGCAATATCTAAAATAATGAAATAAGGTGAATTCCTATAAAATTTTATATGCATTCATATTTGTAGCCTTGCAGTCTCTTTTGACCGTGCAAGCAGCTGGTCTCTTTCAACCTTTCAACCTGAGTAATCGCAGAGCCCGGTCTTTGATTTGAGACCTTCAACTATTTAAGGCAGTCACACATTTGGACAAGTCTATATTGACTGTTAGTGTTGTTATTTAATTGCAAGAATTCCAAACGTTGATATTAAAACCTATGTATTCGGTTTTTCCCGGGGAAATAATTAAGCAATGTTTCCATTTGGATAAATAAAGATCAAATCAGATTGATCATAAAGGAAACTTACAATTTATTGTACTTTTAATTTTAATTTATTTCCTTTTTAAGTGAACCGTGTGTTCAAATGTACAACTTGTTAACCAGTAAAGGTGCCACAGCCGCCGCGATTCAAGTTATGCTTAGTGCTGTTCACTCATTAGATTAAAATAATTTAATGTACAAACTTTCTTTCTGGAATCAAAAACATTATCATTAGAATAAGGTTTTTATTGTTAGAAGAAGGTTTATTGTGGTACACGTAATATTGAAAAAACAACAAGCTATCAAATTACAGTTACTTGTTAGTAACACACATAGTTGTCCTTTTGATCATCCAATTACTGCTCTGTCATCTTTACAGGAAAATGATTATAAATAATAAAAAGGACTTACCTACCTATGCAGCGTAGGTAGTCATTTTTATTAGACTAACTAATTAAGTAATTGGATAATTCTTTTTGAGTAAAGCCGATACCTACCTATAAACACGTTTATCTAGGGGCATTTCAATCTAACTGACAAAAACAACAAATGACGAATCAACGCTGCCCCTAAATAATTCTTGAAGAGCAAATTATTTTGCTTTCTATGAAATATAGGTTTATGGGCCACCACCGAAGCCACCACGGCACAAATTTGCATTCCAAGTTTAAATGACGGCTCTAAAGCAGAAGCAAGCTCATTATGAAACAACAACTGACTCTAAGGACACTTTATTCTTCAACTTCTGATTTTCAAGCGGTAATTAATCTGTACATTTAAGTGACTTCAACAAACAATAATTTAATATTTGAAACGTAACAAATATACATTTGTTATGTTATGATATTACATTTTTACTTAGCATGCCTCTTTTTCGATTCGATGATTCGATTTGAAGTTTAACGTAAGATCCCAAATATCGCCGTAATTTCTCAATTGATTTAAGTTAGTAATATTTACAATCAAATATTGAAATAAAGCCATCAGAAAGTTTCGTATGTTTTCATTAAAATAATCATAATTTGATCTTGGTAATTCTTGTGTATACCTACTTAAAATTTCTGAATGTTTGGAAGATATTGATTTTACAAGTTCTGCAACCTGTATAGGGCGGCCCAAATAATCATTAATAAAGAAATTTATTTGAAGAAAGGTATTCCTAAACAGAATTCCTTAAAAAGATATAGCTCCAGAATAACATCTCCATTTTGAAAAACAAACTTTTCTTTTGTACTTTTACATGCCAACAGAGTGGAATCTATCAAATCTTGATTTGATTGGGTATTTACCTTCCATTCGATTGAACGAATTTGAGAAAACTGTTTGGAGCTGAAACCGCAAATTTACGGGATCGAAAGACTTTCAACGGAATTAGAATTTGATTGCTCGCAAACCGTTCACGACGACAAATTAGTTATTAAATAAAGAGTTACATGATTTTTAGGGGTATCGAGAATTTTATAGTAATTGTAGTAATATGCGTAACTCCGCATTATTATTTGGATAATCTTATTGGAGATCGTTAGTCAAATCGTTGTCAGGCATAAGCCTTTAATAAAGTAATTGATTTAGTGTATTAAGGTGTTAATACCTATGGTTTTTAAAATTATTGGACGAGGTATCTACCTCTAGTCATCTTGTTTAGTGTCTTCGATGTTTGTCACTTAATACGTGTTTCCCAATTAATTGAACTTCATGGTTGAAACTAACTTTTATATCTGCAACCATTGCCTCATTTGCAATGCAAATTAGAAACCTTTTCCCCAAGATTTTTGTGAAAAATAATATTTCTCGCAATTTCTATGTCACATTACAATTCCATTCAAATTTCGTACTAAGTGGCATTAGGAATATTGTTATAACCCTAATATCTAGGCCAGTGGCTGTATCGCGTGACTGAATACAATGGTTTCATTGTGGTTATCTCATTTAAAACATGTATGGTGAGTAATAGTACTCAAAAACATAGCAAAATCATTTGTTCTGACTGTTTTACGAATATTATAGAAAATAATAATTGGTATATAATCGCCTTACCACTTAAAAAGTAATCGCTACAGATAGCAACTTCCCAAATGAACTTCGAGTTGAACATGATAAGTGAAGTGAGATGTAGAGAACATAAAAAATACACGCGTTATTTTATTGGCTTTTCATTGAATTACATTGAATACACCACTAAAATCATGGTAAGCCATTCCTTTGATATTTCAAAGATGCTCAAACTTTAACACACCAATAATGGAACAGCGGAAGTCAACATAAAGCGTTAAGAAAGGGTCCTGCCATTTGATCCTGCACCTGCTACCTGCGCAGCGTATAGTGAATGAACAAAACTTTTTTTAATTTTTTATGGAACCTTTGTCGCGTAGTCTAGTAGAGTTGGGTTTCGTTTAATAAATACATTTTTCTGAAGAGTAAAGATTTCCGAATCATGTAGGTATCATATTTTTAGTCTTAAACTTATTTTGATAAATGGAATGTATTTAATACTCCTTAAATTATTGTAATTAAACACTTGAAACTAGTGGAACCCTTTTGAAAGAAAAGTAAAAGAAAAAATCACAATCAAAGTTTTGCTGAATTATTGAAAAACCAGTTGAATTACTTTTCAAAGGCATTGGCTAAAAACAACAGAATGATTTCAAACATTTATTGTTTTTCAAAACAATACGTTGCATAAAGCGTAAGTGAGCGCTTCTATGTGGTATTGGTCTCACTTGGAAGCTGTGGAGTCGAAAGAGTGGCTTGCCAAAAGATTGATTGCAAACGTCTCTCTGGTCATGTGTCGCTGCAAAATCTTGAACAGCGGTGTAGAGTCGCAAGTATGGTTTTCTACCGTATACACTTCGGGAGTGTACACGGAACTGCATGACCTTCGAAAGCAGATTCTACTTTCGATGTAGTTGTTATTCAAATCAAGACAATAGATCCATTGTCAGACAACGTTTCTGAAGATGCCGCCATAGACCAGGATTTTAGCAATGAAATAAAATCAAGCATTTCTTTACTTACTCAAACTAAACAGTAAATGTGAAGTAAAACAATGCTGCAACATCTGAATCAATATTATTTTGGACTCAGTTATTATGTTATCAAGTTTCACAACAGTATGAACTGAAGTCCGAATAGAAGCGGTAATTATTCATTGCTTCCGAGTTACTGGCGTACATCCTGAACTTGATCGTGCTCTGCAACTACTGCGTCAAAGTTACAGACGCAAATTTGCTCAAATGAAATACAGATGCCAATTTCAAAGTTCAATTACTAACTAGTGCTTTATCACATACCTAATAAAGCATTTGCAACAATACGCAATTATGAAATGTTAATTGAGTTTGTACTTTATATATTTTTTTGTTTTAGCTTTATATACAATTGGATAATCAAGGAAAAATACTGAATTTGGAACGTGAACTGCAAACCGCAGCATGTACTTATACCAAATAAAATATTTTGTAACGCTTTGTTGTATTTGTGGCTCAATATTGCAATTAACATGAGCAATAACATTTTTGTTGACAAAAATTTAAAGTTAGTTGTCTAGGATAATTAGCTTGCAGTAAAATTAAATATATATCATTTATGTCACCGGAAAATAATGAGAAACGCAAATTGATTGATTTCCATGGATTCTATACTAGAAATAAATTGTAACATTTTACATATAAGGGGTAAATAATAAAAACTATGACAGAACAAGTGCATATTTAAAAAAATATTCTATTCATTTTAAAATGAAGACCCACGTCACCCATATATATTGTACCCATAGCTTGCTAGTAAGCTAAAATAATAAATATTGTAAATAAGGTTTTATCAAATAAGCAGTATAAAATAAAAGTTGCTGTTACTACCTATATCATTCAGTTAGAAAGCAGAATATAGCAAAATATACAAGTTTCATTTTTTATATAACTCCTTATTTAAATATGTAACACTCCTTTTTGAAAATATATAAATATCTACAGCCATTTACACAGCGCCATCTACCCCAAGTTAAGCAAAAAACCTGTATTATGGGTACTAAACAACGGATAAACATACTTATATGCATATTTTTTTGTAAATACGTACATATTTTACATAGAAAACACCCAGACCATTGCTAACAGACATGTTCATGCACACAAATGTTTGCACTGCCGGGGGATCGAACCCGGAACCCTTGGTGTTGCAGCCGACGTCTCAACCGCTACACCGATGAGTCGTCAAAAAAAATACTTTCAATATTTCAACCGATGTTTCACTAAGCAGCCGGTAAAATTTCAAACAGTTATAAGATCAGTTATCGAAGCATGAACTTTTAATAAACATACAAAAATACCGATGGCAAAGGTAATTTCAAATTGATGTCGACGTTCGAAATGCCAGTCTCGCTGGTTTCCGAATCGAATTCACGTTCCAAATTCAAAATTGTTCTCGCTGCCGATGCACAAGCAAAAAACATGGCGAACGCCTTTACAGAGGATATTTGGAGGATTGCAGTGGTAGCTTCAAATCGTTTTCGACTTTTTATTTCCCCCACACTTTGAGTGTCGATGCATTTTCACACTGCATTCAATATACAATTCAAACGACCTCGTTGGCGGAATGGTTAAGAATTCACTCGAGAGCCGTGGAGATAACATAGCCATAGGTCCAATGTAGGACCATCATTGAACTGAGACATTCGGCATGAGACATTGCCTATAATAATATCAACTAAATTATTTCTATTATTATCAGGTGAGGACTGAATTGACACCTTTGAATAGACGATACTATAAAATCATTCGACCATTCTGAACACATTATATTGTTTTAGAATTCATAATTTAAGTAAATGGAAATGACATGTTTTTTTAATAATCGCAAGTAGGTTGAAAAACGACACGGTTTAAAAGGCAGGTGCCGAAGATGGGGCGTAGCTCAACCCGCAGTCTCTGGTGATACTGGTGGGTGCTTACGACTATCGATCAAGGACTTTAAAGTACCTACCTTTTGTAGCATGGAGTGACTAGGATAATAATATAATTCGGTCACCATCGTTGCGTTACGTACTATGGTCGATAGTTATTTTAAGGCTGCGAACCGGCACTTGTCACTTACCCGGTAAAACGGTAAATACCATCTGCGGCTAACAGCAGAAGTCAGAAAGAAGATGCCTAGTGGCTTTACTTGCGCTATCGTCAACCGAACGTGCTAGCCGCTGTCATATTCCCGTCAAAGTATATTATATACTTAATAGAATAATAAACGACGGATTGTGCAAAAGTGTACATACTCTGTGTACATATAAATGTATATACTATGTGTGCGTAGGTATCTATAGTACGACTCGTTCTGGTCGGGAATGTCCAATAATTTAGCCAATTGATCGATCGCACCGACTAGTTGTACTGACTTTTTGAATAGGGTTGTTAAACACATTTTCATAATATATTCCTTTGCCTTTCTTTTTTTTTTAATTGAACATGAGGCAACAAGTATGCGGTTCATCTGATAAGTACATATATGTACCAGACGGGCGAAATAATATTATAGTAATATTGTTTTAATAGATGTCGGTAAGCCTTCAGAGGTCCCTGAAATGCATTGACCTTTTAGTAATTTTATATTTCTAGTTTTAGGTATAATTGTAATGGGTAAAACCAAACATGGTAACTTAAAAAATAAATTTACCTAACATTAAGCTGTTCCGACATTGGGCAAGTAACGAACAGAAGTCTTTGTTTAGTCCTTGCATTGTTTTAATATACGTGTAACGGGCAACGTAATTAACTAGGCAATATAAATATGAACCGAACATTATTAACAATGCCCAAGAGTGATTGGCAAAGTGATTAATTTATCACTTTGACCAAAGTGATAAATTAATCATAAAGACCGTTGTCTATAAATAAATAGTGCACTATTAATAATTCCATACGTGTAACGGGGTAATGTGATAAATTCCGACGATCAACAGCCTTCTAAAGTGGAACATTCTGCCGAAAGTCTACCAGAAAATCAACAATCACTGTTTGGACATAAATGAAAACGCTTGAGCGGCCGGTCAACAACCTACTGTTGATATGTGCAATAAAAATAATATTTATGAAGTATCAGATCGCTGGTGGAGGCTGGAAGAGAATGGCGAAGGACCGTGATATCTGGCGCAAAATGGGGGAGACCTATGTCCAGCAGGGGACTGCGATAGGTTAAATAGATAGTATTTTTTTAACGATTGTTGAAAAGTAATATTTTTATCAAAATCAAACTAGTCATATTGTTATTATTAGTTGCATTTCATTTCATAAACAAAAACACACACATTTCACTTATTTTACTACCTTGCTCAAGATAGCGTGGGGATTATTGATAATGGCTGGGAAAAGTGATTAATCAAGCTATTCAATCACATTGACCAATAGAGTTAGGCATTTTACATATAGACCGGACATTATGAACAGTGTCCGGATTTATCAAATTATCCGTAACATGCATACCTACTATATACTTATTATTGCATAATACTCGTAAGTCAAATGAATCGCATATGATTAACCTCTGTAGGTTTGTTTTTAAATTAAATACAAATTAGTATTTGGTGTATAATGTAATGTGGTATGTAAAAAATCTTTAATGCCATAAATGATCAATTAAGTTAGGTACGAAAGGTAAGTATTATTTATCTAAATAAATCAAAATATTATAAGTACGTATTCTTCATACAATATACCCAAATTAATCTAGAAAAATAAGCGCATTACACATAAACATAAATGAAACCGTGGTGCAATGGTTGAAAAGTTAAACAAGCCAATGGGTTCCGGATTCGATCCCCATTGCAAACATTCGTAACCATGAAATTTGTATTTGTATTGGTCTGAGTGTATTATATTTATTATACGTTATGATGATATTACAAAAAATGTTGTAACTTTTACTTTCATTACAATATTATCTTAACCCGAAATCTCAGCTGTTTCGTTCACCTAGTCTTCCCTCGCCACTTCGACTGACCGCTCAGGTTCGGCCAATAACTATATATGTAACTGTTTGTTTGTCTGTTATTAACAATCCATAGTAAGAATTTCCAACTTAAATTGGGTCTACAATGTCATGTGTAAATGTCTGCAGGTATTTATTGCATAAATAATCAGAATTTAATGGTCAGCCCTTGCGTGCGGTCCATGCATCACTAGTCGACACACGAGCGATTATAATACAAGTTACATACGTCCAAACCTACCTACAATCATACTACATTTGGGCACCGAACCAGGCCTCTGTATTTGCACATTATATCAAGTCATTATGATAGTAAGGTTTCGCGGCTTAAAAGGATTTGAAGAGGTTCGCAATTAAACATCGAAACATTGAATTGTTTAAGCGATTTGAATTCTTACACTAGGTACTGTTGTCGTTTTATCTTTATTTCTTAATGAGACACTATTAGAGATCATTAAAGTATGGTAAGTTAGTTTTTGTAAATATTCCAGATATGAATAATGGTGGAACGTGAAGGTTGGTGTAATCACATGGTCACATCTTCTAAGAGAAATAAAATATATTCTCTCGAAAGCACTAGTATCTATTAAATTGGGATCTAATTTGTATTTAACATTTTATATTCACACTTATTATAATAAATCCAAATCAATCCAATTATGCACTAATGAAAACATGTTTGCGTAATTCAAATAACAAGGCGAACAACTTTGTCACTGTTAATCGTGCCCCACATGTTAATCATAAATTAATCTAATCCAGCGTTCAATGTAACGAAAAAATGAAAGGTGACAAAATAAGACACCGCGTTCAAACTAGCTTGTCCTCAATACCTTACTATACGTCACAACAAACAAATCACAATCGTGATGCCATGCGTACTCCAAACAGTCATATCAGATAAGTTATCAAATCAAAACGATTGTGCAAATCAGAGCAGTCTCATTGACGCACCGCGACCGGGCTCCTGCGAACTCAGCGGCCACGCTGCCGGCCCTTCTACCATAACATTTGCTACAGCACGCCGCATTCGCTGCAACGCCGCCGCTAAGAGTGAACGTCGGAACGACTCACGTCACTATCGTTAGAGTGAATAGAGTGCGCGTAGTCGATCGCAACGTGCCATGCCCAGGGCCCGCGCCCCCGTCTCCCTCGCAGGGCTATGGAGACCCTCCTCGACAAATTCAAGAGAGAGCAAGGAGGGCTTCGACGCTCCCGATCGGTCCGCGCTTCCTTACGTCTGATCGGCAACCGGTGGCGGTCCGCGAAGGACGAGGAGCCGACGGACGAAATCGACAAAATCAAACGAAACAGTGTCGTGTTCGCAACACAGATCTGGAGTTCAGAGAAAGAGTACGACGTCGCGTTCACAGGTGTCGACGGGACGTACAAGCCGACCACGCCAGCCATGGCGCGGAGGAAGCCGGAGGTGAAGCAGCCGAGGAGGAGGAGCGGCGATATAGATCTGAACCTGAAGCCGCAGAGGCCGAGGAAGGTTGAGAAATCGAAATTTACCGACCTATTTACGAATAAGAAGCAAAAGTCTAAGGACTTGTTGGTGCCGGAGAAGATACCGCCTAAAGCGGCGGCTATCCTTCATATACATTCGCCGGAGAAGGATAAAAAGAAGAAGCTGAAGGGGATAGGGAAGTCGGAATCGGCGAAGTCGATGACGGAGGTGATGCAGCGCAGAGTACGTCGGGGGTCGGAGGTGATATGACGGTCCGGAGCCGTCATTGCCCCGGGGGTGCGTAACCCCGCTTCGTGTACAGCACTCCACCTAAAGAAAGGAAGTTGCCGTTGTCGCCATCGCCTACCTGAGTACGTAACAATTTCATTATACGCACGCATTATACGCATGCTCATGCATAAACAGTTCATAACTAAATTTTCGCTTTAATTAAAACTAAATTGGCGTTTTGTGTACCTTTTAATATCGTATAACATTGATGAAGGGCATTTTAAAAAGCTTGACGTCAGTTTATTACTGTCTCGAGAAATCTCTTAAATATTAATAACATTGTTTGTTATATTTTATTGTTATTAACTCAACAAAACAAATATAACACTGTAAAAACATTATTCTTTTTACGTCTATATTTGTTATAGTATTGTATTTTGAAATATTTCTGAAGTGAAACTCTCATTTTATTAATATGAAAGAGTACCTAAAACAGGTACTCTTTCTAAAATAAAAAAACAGCTTGAATGCTAAACAGTGAACTTTTACCCGTGTAAGCGTTTACAACCCGAGTAGTGTATTGATTTAGACGTCGACTATTTCACCAAGAGTTCCGATTTGACTCCCGAGCATCACAAATATTTGTGTGCACTTACATGCCTGTTTGTATTGATCTGGGTGTTTTATAATCAATCGATCGACGTGAGATTAATTTGGTTTTAACTTACGTGTCGACCTTAATCGTCGCCTGCGACACTTCGCTAGGAAAGCGGCCCTGAATTTATACTGCAGATGCTATCAATGTCAATAATCAACTTAATCAATACGTAATCTATTACATATAATAAAATTAAGGTGTCTGTTTATAATATTGAAATAATATAATTTATCTGCTACGTAATATCTCTTTTCAACCTATCGCAGTCCGCTACTGTACATAGGTCTGCCCCATCAACGTTGGACCGTTTTATAGAATAAGAATACGAATAATGAATTAAGTCAAAATAAACAAAGACATGCGCATATTAGTGATTAACATCAATAAATAATTGGAACACTTTAATCCACTGAACATCACCCTATAATTGTATACGCCTTACCGTGACAGACGTAGTTTTGGGGAAAATTAATAACAGTACCTCTTAAGTCTTATATTCCCGTCAACACTGCTCTAAGCCCGTCACCCAAAACGACAGATTGTAGGTCTCTTAAGACAATGTTTTTTTCGTCTGGCCACCGCGGTTTTTCTGCCAGTTTCAGCCTCATGCCATCATCTCGAAACACAGAAGTGCAAACTCCTATTTCACGGGACGATATCTGGCACTGCGGTGGTGCCTACCTAGACGACTCAGTATCGAGTCCACCTAGTACGAGTAACAAGATACTCATAGAACACTTGTTGTAAAGCTACTACTTGGGATCTATAATACATAGTTATGTAATTTGTGTTAACATATGATATAATCGACAAAAACAATGTTTCACAATCAAAGACATATGTCTTGATACCGGTTTTGTCACGAATTAATTTATTTCCCAATAGAATGTACATCCAAAACTAATTATTGTTTGTAAAGGTTTCAGGATAATAGATTACCATCTATTATCTAATTCATAATTCATTGTCCAATTACCAGTAGCTGTATTCGTAAAGCCACATGATAACGATCGCTATCATTTCTTATTTTCTACCTTATATTTGAGTTTAAGGATTTAAATACAAATAACTTTGTTATAATAGACTGCCCAACGGATATATACTCGGAAAAACTTAACACAGGGCATCAGTCTCCTAAAATATTTTAGTTCCAAAATAAAGTTCAAACAAAAATAACTTTACTTGTATTTTAATGAAGAGGTTTTTGATTTCCAAATACTGAAAGTTTTTGTTTGAAGTTTATGTTATTTAAAACATTGACACACAGTTCCACAGCAGACGTTTGAACTAAAATTGCTACTAGTCCTAACATCTGTTGTCTCGGGTGATGGGCGCAGTGCGGCATTGATGGAGAATAATAACTATCAGTTGTTGGTCTCATTCAATGCCGGTCTGTCATGGGCAGGCGTATCACTTACCATGAGGCTAGCGTCCTGTCCGTATACATAGAACATAAAAAAAACATTTTAAAGTTACTAGAGCAGTTATTTATCATGATATGAGTCATCCATCATCATATGGGTGCAAGAAAAATATTGTCTTGAGTCCCGCCGTCTTTCTCATTTAGCTATTGGTCCCAGTCTCTGAAAATATAATATAATATATAATCACCCACCAATCAGTATTGGGCCCGAGTAATGGGTTATGGCTCGATCTCCCCACGGTCATGCCGTGTAGGAAAGTCGTCCTGCAGTACCTAAGAGAAGTAGGCAGGCTTGATTGATTTGTATTGATAACGCAAGAAAATATCCCAAACTAGTTATGTAGCTCAGCAAATGTTTAGATTGTAAGAAATCTTCATCATTAATACAATGTATTATTAATGAAAAACAGGTTCGATATAAAAGTAAATCAATATCGTATTAATTTGTGAGTCTTCGTTAGTCTTGAAAACAGATCAGGTATAGCAAACCATGTATTGTTTACAAAAAAATGTTGAAATAGAAAATTAAGTCGAGCGTAAATTGTGTGTTTAGTTTTTGTGTTGATGTATTGAACTCACTGAGTCGGACTAAAAACCAATACAAGTATTAACACGGGCTGTTTCCATGGAACTTGTGGTTTCTGTTTTTCTGTAAACTGTATGAATAAGCATTAGAAGTAGCATTGTTTGTGCGCAATAGGAAGAGTAATCGTATGGATTTCACAAAGCCCAACGAATTGTTCACGTTGAATTAAATATACATGTCGTTATTAAATATTCAACATATCAATAATTATTAGTAATTTAGTACAATTGATAATGATGACACAAATTGTAATTTTATCTAACGGTTGAGTTTAATGCGAGGACCTTCGCTAATACTAATTTGACAGGGGCTATTTACTTCGAGTTCAAGGCCTAATGGTTTTATATTCTCCCCACCATCACCACATAAAACAAATTCGATGTAATGTTACATCCTGTAATGTGAACGATAATACTTACTCTTAATATTACCTGACATAATAACACGTAATTTATTACGCCTTATCCTCAAAGGAATTTGCAAAATATCATGAATGCTTTCGTAACGATCGAAATAATCCGTCTGGTTAACCAAACAAGCTAATCGCTAATACACGTATTGCACAATGAAAAAAAAAACATAAATTTACGAGTGCAAAAAAAACATAATAACGTACTCACAAGCGAAGCCGCTATGCGTATAAATTACAATAATTTTACCTTTTCGACGAAAATTTTGTAACCAACATGTTTGTAGGTCATCTAACTGACCTAACCGTTAACGGGTAAATTTGCCATAAATGCACGATTAGCCTTATTTAGTGTAACAACGCTATTAAAAGACACCGCACATATGGTTTGAGGTGATAATGTCTTTTTTCGTTTGGGAAATTGACACTCAAAACAGTCAATTTATAACACGAATTTCAACTGACCGGTTTGTATTCGTTAACCACAGATTATAAGCTTGAAAGGCTTTTTTAGAATTCAAAAATTAACCTACCTAGGTTAATTTTTCATCATCAATGTGTAATAGAGGTATATTTATAATTTTCGTTTTCTCTTTCCATGTTTGAATACGTTTAGGTCAGCAATGCACTTCTTTCTTCTTTCGAAATGACCACGTATTACGTACCATCAGGTGAACATTTACCCGCTTACCTATCTATATAATAATAACAAAACATTATCTTAACTGAATAGAATGCCCTTGCTTAATCCTAAGCTTTGGCAACAGTTAACGTTCGGTAAGAAATAATAGTCTCTTCAGTAATTAAGTACCTTTCCGATTGCCGTTTTTAATTACTATCAATACGATTGCAAAAAATACAACTATTGGTGTTTATAAAGATATTTCTGTATATATCGATAATTTGGTATAAAACAACCTAATCTTTTCACTGATATTATGGTACATTTACGGACAGTCTATGCCATAGCTTATCTACGCACAAATATGAAAGAATAAAATTGTGTTTTAAATCCGAAACATACGAACAGAAAGGAGGAGATCGGGAATTTCAAATCATGAATATGACAAACTACAAACGAAGCCATTTTACGTTCCAAACCATGTCAAGCGCATTTGCCAGTCATTATCAACTAGTTAGTGATTAAAGCTTAGTTATGACTCAACGTTCTATGCAACTACGGCAAACGATGCGTTGATAACTTTTGTTTGGCAAGCAAGTTTTGCTGAGAGTTTACTTGATTACTTTTTCGCAGCGCAGTTACTTGATGCATGAGAAGTTGAGATCACGCAAGCTGTGTTTATGTTGTGCTGGCTAAAACATAATAAAATACAGTTTGATAAGTAAATGTATGTATGTAATAGCAAAAGCTTGAGTTACCATGTCCTTCTAAGATAGAATGATTTTGTAAAGAAGAAATTATTGCTTGTAATAAGTAATAACTCAAGTGTTTGAAGTCCTGGCTATTCAAAAAAAAGCTAAGGTAATTTTATAATTTTTTATAAAAAAAATTATAAGTTACGAGTTGTCTCTTTAATTGTTTTATTCAAAGCTTATTTTAGCTTATGCCATGTATTGTCTAAAGTATCCTAGTTCTAGGATAATGTGAATTTATTTCATGTTAAAATACGTTTTTTTCCTAAATAAGTGGATATTTTGGTACAGAGAATATGGTCGTATACCCTGTAGTTCGTTCAGTCTTTATCCACGTGTGCGGTGTTGCTTTTACCCAAATATAAAATAGGTTACAAAGTCCAGTTTAAAATTTAAAAACTATTTTTTATCGAGCAGTGCTCCTAAATGTAGATACTGATATTTAAATAGCGTCGCAACATCGACTAATGGGTATTTAAACTACTACATATTTCCTGAAATTTTAGCGGAGCATTTTTGTTTTTAAATCTCTCAGGGTTAAAGGAAGTTATTCATTGCATATTTCTGGTGCTTAGCACTTCGGCTTTCCGGCTTCAAGGATAAGGCAAGGATGCTGGCGAAAATATACCCAACGCCAAGATACTTGAGGTTTTAGTATGCAATAGAAGTAATACGGCATTTTCCTCTCGCATTAGTTCCTATAATATTATTTCAAGAAGCAGCTGGGAAGTTTTACTCACTGGGGCCAAGAGAGTTTAAATATAATATTCCAAAATAACTTACTTCGTCCATTTTTAGGATCTAGCATCATGGATTCACCTTCATCCGGTATTTAATAATCCAACGGACGTGATTGATATTCTTCTGTTTTGACAGTTGCAAGGCTAATATTGATAACTTACCAAAATATCAAAGCAAACCGACTTTATAATACCTCAAACCCACACGTATACCCTTCCACATAGCTCGGTATGATTACTTAATTGAATCTACTGAAACCAACCTTTGCAAATCCAATTAATTGAAAGTGCACACTCGCGACATAGAAATTAATTAATGTAGATATTTATCCACCCAAACTCGCACTGCTATGAAAACTGAAATATTAACAAAGTGAATAGACGATCTCATTAATTAAATAATATTCCAGGGCAAAGATTATTTATATCAAGAGATTTCGTGCGAAGGATTAAAGCTTTTTCATCCCAAAAGTCGACTAATAGTTAATCGCGTAATGCGAACTTCATAATCCACTGATATTTTATAATTATACGCTGAAGAGTACCAGCCTACTCGAAAAGGATGATTAGAACTTATTTGTCCACGTGGACCTTAGTTCGGGTTATCCGCGCACAATTTTTGGGCTTATATTCTTTTACTCCCAAATCCAAATTTAAAAAACAATAGAACATCTTTCTTCCGGAAGTTCATTTTATTTATTTTCAAGGGAAACATACATAAGTTTAGTTAATATATCACACAAAATAAAAATGTAAAACAAGTTTAGTTTATAGAACTTAAATTTGTCGCACTAAAACTGGAAAATTAATTGTTCATCACCAATGGATTTAATAATAACAACCTAAGACAATACACCTTAATATAAAACAGAGTAAATCACGTAATCATCTGTATAATGATGTTCTGATAATTAATGTAGCTAGTAATTAATTCTACGTCATCATTTGCACGTAACGCTCCGCCACGCTACCGTATCTTTGGCAGCGTTCTTTTGTTATTTACTCGTATTCGCACCTATAAAAGTATAAATATTTAGTAAAACAGATTTTTATTTCTCTTTTATACCTTATCGTTGTTTTTTCACGTACATTTTAATTTTGAAAACGTCATTACAAACATAAAACATAATCAATCAGATTTCAGCGGTAGCTCCCGCGCACATAACGCCATTTAATGGATTATCATCTCCAAAACATTGCATTTATCCACACAATCACCATAAGGAACCCGTCTTCAATTAACCCTTAAACCGCTGCTGACGGATATATCAAACAAAAACAAAAGATTAATAACTTTTGCACAGCCCAATTTATCATTATTAAGAAATTCTCCTCTATTGACGGTTGTCTGGAAGAAATTGCTATTTAGCGATAAGACCGCCTTATCTGTACACTTTTTGTTCTGTCTATATTTTTGCTTGTTAGGTGTTTTATTTGCAAAAAAAATATTATTCTAAAAAAGTTAAGCAACATAATTGCAGATCAGATAGAATAAGAATAAAATGATGTTAATGATGTGGAAATCATCAGCCTAGTTTAGGGAAGCGTAGTTATTGAAAGATTAGCCGTAGCCCACCACAAGGGCCAATACGGATTGGTGGGTTTTGGGATCTATGTAACACATAAAATATTCCCTGGTCAAGACAGTAACCCACAGTACACAGCATGATTACAAGATACATATAATATAAAAATTGGCCAAGCGCGAGTTGGACTCGCCCATGGAGAGTTCCGCAGCAGCAAGTAACTTAAAATAAAGTATTTTTTATTTACTTGGACACCTACTACAGCTTGATACCCCACACGGGAGGTAACGTTGAAAAAAAATTTTTAGGTTTCAGTTCAATGTATGGGGAACCCCAAAATATATTATTATTTTTTTCAATTTTCTTGTCAAAACCTAATTGCGGTTCACAGAATACATATACTTACAAAGTTTGAATAGTATAGTGTTTATAGTTTCGGAGAAAAAAGGGTGTGACATACGGACGGACAGACAGACAGACATGACGAATCTATAAGGGTTCCGTTTCTTTGCCATTTGGCGACGTAACCCTAAAAATTACCGGGTATAAGAAACCTCACATCTATTGTCTCGGGTGACGGGCGCAGTGCGGCATTGCTGGTTTATCAGTAGTTCAAAGCCGCTCTGTCATAGTCAGACGTATCACTTACCATCAGGTGAGCGTTCTGACCGTCCTGTACACTTTGTAACATAAAAAAAACATCGAATACTATCCAAAGATTGGAGCTGGGATCGTCCCGACACCCGGATTCATCTTGCTTTTCAAACATTGGTAATTCGGCCTGCAATGCACCTAACCAAACTGGAAAAAACCCTAACGTTTGAAATGTAACTTGGATAAATATGTTCTATAATACCTTAATTTAAACACCTACTTGTAGATACATAAGCGTAACGAAACGAAGTGATCTCACATCGAATCCAACAATGGTAACAAGTCGAGAGGCCTTTGTTCTGAATTTCTCACGGACAACGGAGAAATGCGTACCGTGTAACAACCATGAATATTAACTTTGAAACATCTTTTGTAATAGTAAAAGTATTGAATGAAATGTACTAAAAGTAAGGAACCCACTTTTTTGTTAAGTGTTGCACTGACCGGAAATTTCATAACTATTGCCTTATTCTGTTTTATTTTTATGAGAAATAACAAACAAGCATACAGTAATCTTGTGATAAGGGGCATCTAGGATGAAGACTCGGTTTCAAAATAAATCTAAAACGCTAATTACCAAATTTTTTAACATTTAAATACCTCAAACTATCATTATGATTATCCCATTAATTATTTTTAAACTTACCTAAAAGCTGCTAAAAAGTGCGTCAGTTGATAGTCCAACACACTGTGGCGTCAATGTTGTAATGCCAGCAAATGTATGGAAATGTTGTTTTGACAGATTATAAAAAGTACATCAGTTATTACGTTAGTCAAACTCCTTAAAAAGGTCAAAATAAGTTACTTGTATAGATGTATACAAGACAATACGAAGCGCTTTTTTTCAAGTATCAAAATTCATTATTGTGCTTTACTTTGGTATTTTACATGTATTTTTATTGTATTTTTGTATTCTTTTTGACGTTCATAAGTGCTTTTTGTAAGCCTAATCTGAATAAATGAATTTTGACTTTGACTTTGAATTCAGTCCTAAGGATAGAGATCAATTCGATACTTTCTATATATATATATATATATATGTTTAGATAAGTGTTACCATATAACTAATATTATCTGTGATGTTACTAAATTCGGCATAACCTCATATTTGAAAAAAATATATGTTTTATTAAGGAAAACAGGAAAACATAAAACAATGTGTTTCAGAAAATGCTAAAAGTGTTACGGAATGATGTCATTGTAATTTCACTATGCTAACATTCTTCGCTAATGAACAGTTAAACAAATAAATATTCTTTGTTTAAATTGGGAATTATTTCACTCATGCATGACTGGTGAAAAACAATTTTGATATCAGTCATTCTAGCTCATAGCAAGTCAGAGTGCTTCACTATTAAAAAGATCCCCGACACCACGACTATAGCGATATATGCTTTCCACTGAAATACTTTTTATTAAATAGTAGACTCGTTATTGAGTCGTCTAGGTAGGTACCACCGCAGTGCCAGATATCGTCCCGTGAAACAGAAATGTTATGCACTTTTTTTGTTTCGGGATGAGAGCACTGTACCTAGTGAAATTACCGGGTATAAAAGACCTAACATCTGTTGTATCGGGTGACGAGCTCAGTGCGGTATTGATGGAGGATATTATCTGTCTATCAGTTGTTGGTCGCAAGCAATGCCGCTCTGCCATGATCAGGCGTATCACTTACCATCATGGGAGCGTCCTGACGGTCCTGTTCACGTATAACATTCAAAAACTTTTAGTAGTATAGCAGTGAAATCCTCCCCTTATAATTTTTAGGGTTTAATACAATTTTTTTGGTTGGCCTTTTCGCTGTTGGGTGCGTATCATGTAAGTGTTGACACGTCACCAGACCCTTAATCGCTATCGGCAGAATGCATCAAGAGCAGTCGATGAGGATGTTGGCTCAATAAACGATTACACCGAGGGGCACGAGCCTACCCGTATAGGGTGATTAGGCCTTAGTCGTCCACGCGGGCCCAGTGCGGGTTGGACGACTTCAGGCACAACACTTGAATCTCTTCGCAAGCGTGCGCAGGTTTCCTCACGATGTTTTGGATGTGGCTGATGGGTATGTTAACTGCAAATCCAAGCTGCTTGTAGTTCATATGAAAAAAATACCATCAACAAACTATGTTTTGTTTTCATATGTAATTCATGTTTAAACTTTGAATGTTAAATAGGAGAAGAAGAAGCATTTTACTCGGAATCGGTTTAAGATTTTCGCTTACAACTTTTGCTTTTTCAACGCATTTCCGGTACCTGACCGGTCTTGCATAAGGTGAACCGTATGCTCGTCTGCCTCCTGTTCAATAAAACAAAAGCTACAAGCACGATGCTTTAGTAACGTCAAAATATATTTTTATCAGGGTCTCAATATAAATTAGACATACATACTCGTAGCTTTTTGGTGAAACTGAGATCACAGATATATTATTAATTTTCGAGTAACTTGACAAAGGTCAGCCTATTATTTATTTATTTATTTAACAATTTATGCACACACAGAAAAGACAAAACACATAAACATGGAAAAGTACGTACAAAGGCACAGCTTATTTCACAATGAAATTTCTTCCAGCTGGCCAAAACAAAAGGAAACAAAGTAAGAAAAGTAGGCAAGTGTGTACTAATAATAAAATAAAAATACACATATATGAAATATATATAATAATATATATATATATATATATATGATTATGGATAAATACATAACTTATAAAAAAAATATAAGCACCCTAAATTATTTAATTCATATACATATAAATAATGATAAATTTACATGTAAAAAAATATGACAATATACATAAATTTAAATAGAAGAAAGATAGAAGTCTTTAACTCGTTTCTTAAACAAGGAGACACTTGCACTATCCGCGAATTGTAGAAGCAGAGAATTCCACAGTCTGACTGCATGAACAGAGAAAGAATAGGAGAAGAAATCAGACTTATGTGCTGGAAATTTAAGAAGA
Organism: Leucinodes orbonalis; assembly: GCA_019425675.1. Lineage (NCBI taxonomy): Eukaryota > Metazoa > Arthropoda > Insecta > Lepidoptera > Crambidae > Leucinodes > Leucinodes orbonalis. The sequence goes on from PQWD01014791.1 coordinate 21,628, forward strand.
GACCTTAAGTGGACCTACAAGGATCATCAGGTGGTGTACAAAAGAAAAACGATTCCTTAGATAGGAGGGATTAAGTAGGTTATAGAGGACATTATATAGAAGGCAAAGAATTCGGGTATTCCTACGTTGACGTATTGGGAGCCATTTAAGTTCAGCTCGATAATGTGAAACATGGTCATATTTCTTAAGGCCATAAATGAACCGGATAGATAAATTTTGCAAACGCTCAAGTACACTACACTAGAACCAAACTTACAAAGCAAACGGTAACCGTAATGAACTAATGACTGGCCGGACCGACTTCCCCGCGGCAATTATTGTTTATTACAAACGCAATACTTCGTTATTCAACGTTATATAAAGCCAAAATTTACAAAAGCTCCGTGAGAGCGGGCGCCAAGCATCTTAGCAGTTACGACATAATGACTCCTCTTGAAAGTGGAGACATTGACCTTACTGAATTGGCCCTACTAATTTGATACCCACTCTTTTGTTACTTTCCTCAATAGATAACTTCCATCATTATCATTTGCGCTGCTATTAAAGTCGATACACTGATTGGGATGAAAGATAACTTTTAATAGGTTTGGTGAGCTTAGTTAGGTCTATTTGTTTAGCAACCTTCGAGTTTGTCCTTCATCATCATCATCAGCTCATTAAACGTCCCCACCGAGGGGCATGAGCCTACCCGTATAGGGTGATTAGGCCTTAGTCGTCCACGCGGGCCCAGTGCGGATTGGACGACTTCACACACAACCTTCGAATCTCTTCGCAGGCGTGCATGAAGGTTTCCTCACGATGTTTTCCTTCACCGTAAGAGCGTCGGATAACGTACATATATTTTTCGAAAATTCGAAAATACATTGGTACGTGTCGGGATTTGAACCTCAGCCCTCCCGGAAGGAAGGCGACAGTCCACACCACTGAGCCACCGACGCTCCACGACGGCGGTAAACTAGTTTGTCCTTAACTGTCAGATAAAAAAACTATCGTTAATTCTTTATCATATTGTATTGATTTGATATGTTATATCGGTTTAATGCAACTATCAAAGATATGATTTAACTCCCGACTATTTTTTTTATTCAGTAGTTATGTATTTCTGCAGCTATAGGATCGAGTGTCTTACAAAAGTTACAAAGCTCTCTCTTTCATTGTAATTATTAACATATTTTGGACGGTAACCTCAAGCTCTGGACCAATATCTGTCGGCGGAATGCCAAAGCCTCGTTTGGTATTAGGTTTGTTTCTCAAAGTTGTATACTGAGACCATTTACATCCCCAAACAATAAGTGAAAGTATTAATTGCGATATATATTATAATGATATCATTTATATCGAAATATATTATCTACGATTGCTACTGAGATCTATACAAATTGAATAAGATACTTCTTGTATTTATTATTGATAACATTAATGAGGTATGGAATCATCATTTCATACATTTTTCGCATCATATAACATTCCAGATGTTGGCCAAAATGTCCTCAATCATTGTGGCTAATCCAACAGTGCCTGTAATACATGGCTGAATTATCTAAAATTTCTTTTCGGCGCAATTTTCTATA
>PQWD01014792.1:0-106646 GCA_019425675.1 Leucinodes orbonalis
TAATTGAGAGTATGTTTAAAAATTACCCAAAATGGCATTTTAAAACTTAAAAATTTTAAGTACATTTTACCTTTTATAGTTAACGGCTTTTGTTACAATTTTACAACATTATTATAACAACTGTGTTTAACTAGCTAAATTTAAATATTTTCAAATATTTACTAACTGGTTACTTTTCATTTTTATAAAATGTAAAAAAATAAAGATTTTATACTAAAACTTAAAGTTGAGAAACTTTAGGAATTTGATAATTCAAATGCAAAATATTTAAATTACCAAAAATGGAAATAGGATAGTAAAAATAAATATTTATACTGTTTATGATTTTTAAAGTTTTTTGTTGGTAAAATTACATTAACAAAAATGGTAAATTGATCTTTAATTTAGTATAAAAATAATTTTTTGTGTTAACCCCATTATGAGGTTTCTAGTTCTATTCATGTGTATTCTGAACTATATATGTGGAAAAATTACCAAGCAAATGATTCCAATGCAAACAAAAAAATTTTTAAAAACAATGATTTAGAAATGACTATTTTGAATCCGTTTTTTGGATATGCTTACAAAAGTACTAATACGCTGTTAGATTTAAGACAATTTTACCATGGAATAGATCCAATTTATGAAGATAATATTAAAAGAGATTATACAAAAGACAGATCAACTATATTTTTCAGAAGTTCTGATAAAACTTTTCCCATCATCAGATGAAAATCTCAGTGTAATGATAAATTGCAAGGAGTATTTTTCTAATCAAAAATATAAATCGAAAAATATAAAAGTTATGTCTTCCTATTTTACTTATCTACTAAAAACAGATAAGATATCTTTTCCAAGCAAACAAAAAAAAGATAAAATATTTTTTCCAAGCAAACAACAAAAAGTAACTCGATCAGATATGTTTCTTAGATTATATTATATGTTAAATTCTATAAATGTTAAACATAAAATTACTAAAAAACAAATCCTTGGTTCTTTTCAAGATGAATTTGATAGTATTTATAATAAAACACTATTGTTAAAAAAAAAACTCGATCAAATTTTTCGTACATTACACAGTTTTTTGGTTTAAAATTTTGAATGTAAAAAAAGAAATCTTTCTCCTTTCAAGATGAATTTGATTAGTATTTATGATGAAGGCACTATTGTTAACAAAGAAGCTCATCGGATATTTTACTAACACTGCATGCTTTTTATGTTAGAAGTTCTTGATACTGAAGAAGAATTTATAAATATGTTAAAAATATTACTAAACGAATTTAATGATAAGGATAGAAAAATTTTAATAATTCAGATATTTATGCTATAAAGTATAAAAAAGAAGATAACCTCTATAATAGATCTTTGCTAAGAACTTTTTGTATTCCTATAAACTTTGTCTACGAAGATTCTATGATGCTCCGTCAAGAAGGTAATTTCATTCTTATTACACAAGATCAGAAGACAGATTTGATGAAAAATATAAATTCGAAGATTCTGTGAAACTGCATTATTATATTTATGTAATTATTGTTCTATATGAAGAAAAAGAGCAGTATGATGTAGAACACTTAAAATTAGATAAAGATTCGATTTGTTAAAATTTTACATCAAGTACAAAACACCTTCTATATCAATACTGTTACTAGAAATGAATGTCTAAAGTTATTCTTGTTTAGACGATATAGATTGCAAGGGAATTACAATAAAAATCTTGGTAGATTTGTTACATAAATAAATTTGCAAGAAATAAGTTAGAACCTTTTATTTTAATATTATAACAGTTTAACAAGAATTTGTTTATCAAGTAAAAATGAAATCAAAGAAAAATATGTTGAACTTTTTGATACACCCTATAATTTTGATGAAATTGATGGTCTTTTTGAAAAATTTATACGACATTTAGTAAATAAAAGATATAAATATTAGATGTCGATTTAGTAACAAAGTAATCGAAAAAAATGAACTATACGCTAGCTTTACATTACCCCTTACCAAAAAAAAGATACTTATTTAAAAAAGATATAGGTATTAAAGTTTTATATACAACCACAACTATATAAAACATTTTATAATTCAGGATATTCATATGCAGAGTTTCAATATGATGATGTACCATTTATTTTCGACGATTTACTTAACTTCCGTATGCAATAAATAGATGTGACAAATTGACCTCTTTAAAATGTTTAATATGTAGATACATTGATTATTCAAAATACAAGTTTTTATACTCATTTATTAAAAATAGGAATTATGGGTTATTTGACAAAAATGTACGTATCAATTATTATAGCAAAAAAGACTATTTACACTATTTACACTATCTATTTGATGGTTTAGATGGCACAGAACAGGATTCTAAAATTTTTAATATCGTGAAAATGATTGTAAAATCTGCTTTAAAAGATAAAAATGAAAGATATAGCGATTTACGACCATTTTATATAAAAATGATGACTTAAAAAATGATTTAAGTCCAAAGGAAATATTCGAAATTTGGATTGATCTATTATGTGAATCTAAATTATTTAAATCAAACTATCTTTTAGAGCTTTGGACTGAAGAAGTAAAAAACATACGGTATTGAAAGAATGCAGTCTTACATGTCTTCAGAATCCAGAAAAAATATTTTGCACTAGAAACATTGAAAGGTAAAAACGTGGAAAAATTAGAAATTGCCTCAGAATATCTAAATATAAAAATAAATTTGAATCTTTTCCTTTCGACATTAAAGGACTATCATTATTTAAAAGAATTGAATTTTAAAAATTTTACTTTTAAATATTCTCAAATAGAAAAACTCTGTAAGTTTTTACTACCAAAAAAATACTTCACTTAAACTATCAAACTGTAATTTGACTGATAATTCAGTTGAATGATAGCAGAAACAATATCTAATGAAAATAATAATTTGAAAAATTTAAATATCGAAAAAATTTATAACTTCAGAAGGCGCTAAGTTTCTAGCTAAAGCTTTGAAAAGCAAAAATAACCAACTTGTTTCTTTAAACATAAGTCAAAATAAATTAGGAACCGTTGGAGCTAAATATATTGTTGATGCTCTTAATCATCCTAATAATAATATTATATCATTAAATATCGAAGAAAATCATTTTACATTTAAAATTATGTTATGTAAGTTGAAAGTGGTTTTATTTGAAAGAAGTAGTAATTTGCAACATTTAGATTTATCAAGTATCGATTTTAATAAAAAAGATCTACAAATCATTTCGAAATCTTATGAAATTATAAAAATGATTTACGTTCTTTAAAAATGTATAGTTTATAAAACATCTTGTTTTGAATCCAGTACCTGGTTATCTCATGATAAAGCTTTACAATATTTATGTAATGCTGTAAAACTTGAAGGTAATAAATTACAAAATCTCGATATATCAAATTTTAACGCCACTTTCAAAGATATTAATTTTATTGCGGAAGCATTGAAAAGTAACAATAACGAATTAAAATCGTTAAATTTAAGTACGAATATTTTTGATAAAGAAAGTGCTAATTTAATTGCTGATTCTATAGCAAATAGAAACTGTAAGCTTGAAACGTTGGATTTATCTTATTGTGAAACTTTTGTTGAAGATTTTAAAAAAGTTTTTGAGGTTATCTTTGAAGGTAAAACAAATTTAAAAGTATTGAAGATAAAACAAAGTGACATTAATACGAGATCATATGATTATGTCATTGAATTAATACAAAAGTGTGGTAAAAAAGTCGTGAGTATTAGTCATGATAAAACATCTAAATTTGGAGATAATATAGAAGTATGTTGCCTTATTTCTAAGAAGCAAAAAATAACTTTTTTCGTTTAATAAAGTTTTTAATTTTTCGTTACTTCTGTTTTCAATAATACTTTTTATATTCATGCATTTTTAAAATGTGGATTTATAATACCTTTAGATACTTATAACGAATATTAAAAAAAAGCAAGATCTTTCTTGTTTTTTGATTTGTTTATCTTGTTTAACATAACATGTACAATATACAACACTATATACAAATTAATAAATTAACATCTAAGAAATAAAAATCCATTTTTAAATTAAATTGATTATTGAAAACAGCATGACTATGAATAAGTTTTTGTATAATTAGATAGTAAAAGTATTATACAAGTTTATTTTATCGACGAGACTTAGTTTTGAAGAATTAAATGAGTCAACAAAGTACAAATATTCAGACTCTTACTAGTAAAAAGTCCTAACTTTGCAAAAAAAAGATCTATATTATTTATTGATAAAAATGTAAATGTTGTCTATAAAAAGAAATAAATCTTATTTTTGCTGTTTATACTAAACTTGTACCTATTCTTATGTATGCAAATATACTTTAGCATTTGTTTAGCACGACAAAATCAGGTCATTGCTAATATCGTTAGTAAAGCACTCAGCTTGATATTAGGATAATAACAACGTTATTATATCATGCTGTATTTTAAAATTATAATGTTAAAGTAGTAGGCAGATTAAAAATTTAGTAAAGTAGAAACACAGTACATCGTTTATCATAAGAATTTTAAATTCAATTATAAAGCAAAAAATTTGTTACTGTTAAAGAAGCTATATAAATCACTTGTATGTAAGCATATATACTAGTTGTTAAATAATAAAAAAAAAGATAAAAAAGAGCGTATATTATTAAGTAATTAAAAAAGCTATTAAATATCTATATAATATTTGTGACACACATATTACAGATATATCGTTAAAGTAAATAAGTTACGATTAAAATAGCCATATACTATATCTAATTATAAAAATATCATACACTGTTTGATAAATGAATTTTGATAACGACAACTTAGACAAAGTAAAGCTGAAAAGTATAACAACGTATTTAGATATAAAAATGCTAATGATATTTTAGCATCTACGTAAATTATAAAAAAAATAATCAAGGATTTCATTGCACAATATCGAAAACAATTTAAGAAATGAGATTTTAGAGTAAACAAAAAAATTTTAAATATGAACATATTTTGAAATTTATCAAGTATATTTTCACGACAAATGAATTTAAACCTATGCGTGTATGTTTTTATCACAAAATTCTACATTGTAGATTGACAAGAACTTGTTTTTAAAGTTCTATTTTTAGAACCGACCTTACTTCTTCTATTCTCTGAGTATGTGCATCAAGTAAATTACCTACAGAAATTTGATTATGGTTCACAGACACATGTATATAGTTAAGTCTTTTGTAGATCGGGCAAATATAGATTTAACCACGCCAGCAACCTATCATTATGGTGCAATTCTAGAGCATTTTTATTTTAATTAGTTAAACACGGGTGTCTTTTTCTGTTTTCAACAATTTTCAAGACTATAAATTTAAATCGCAAGAAACAACGCTTCCAATGTCTCATAATCAATTTTAAAGAATCTTTTTTGCATGGTTTTTACTTTTACAAGCAACGTATCGTCAATCAAAATAATAAGCTCTACGCCGCTAATAATTTTAATCCATATATATGATGAAAAGGTGACGTAAACAGTGTTATAAGATTGCAAAATTATTAAACACTTTACTTTATCTAGTTCAAGTTCTAACCTATGACCAAATTACTTAAATCCTTAATTCATTTGCAAAGCAATATTTAAAAATCTTTAATGGGTAATTTAAAAATCTTAATATGCATTGTTTCATAATAGTTTATGTATTTGATTATTTTTTACAATCGTGTTATGCAAAGCACAATAATTTTTGGTGCTACATCAATTTCGAATCATTGGTAACTTTATTTTTACACAAAAAAGCCCTCAAACTTATTTTCGCATTTTTAAATTTCAAAAACATCTCTTATGGTTCATGTCGAAAACACGCCGTTTTTAAAAAAAAAATATTTAACCCTTAAAATGTCAAGAAAATCTGCATTTGAAATAATCAGTTCAGAGCAAATTTATTCAGACGATGAATTAATGGACTTATTAATAAATGAAAATTTTATTAATAGAATGTTTGAAACGCCATGGTTAGGAATGGTTGGCTTATGTAAGCTTGGACTCTTCAAAAATAATATATTATGTAATATATGTGAAGATGTCCCAAGAATGTGCCTTACAAAGCGAAAATCGTCTCCAGATGGGTATGTATGGTCATGTCGACGTTCTTGTACACATTCCTGTACAATTAGAACCGACAGTTTTTTCTACGACTATAAAATAAGTATGAAAAAGATTATACAAATATTGTATAAATACCTATCTGGAGATCTTTTTTTAGACATCTCTTACAACTTAGACGTCAACAGGGTGACCGTAAGCAACATTGTTTCATTATGTAGGGAAGTAATATGTGATTACATATTTCAAAATAATGAAAAATTGGGAGGAATAGACGAACAAGGAAATCCCAAAGTTGTTGAAGTTGATGAGAGTATGTTCTTCAAAAGAAAGTACAATAGAGGGCGGCTAAGAAATGGACAGTGGTTTGTAGGTGGTATCGAACGTGGAACAAAAAAATGTTTCATCGTGCCAGTCGAAAATAGAAATTCAGCCACTATAGCTGAAATTTTAAATGAAAATATACTTCCGGGATCTAAAATAATCACCGATGAATGGCGCGCATATGGCGCAGCTATAAGAAATCTTAACAATCAGAGCGATGCAAGGTATGAGCATCAGACAATAAACCATTCTTTACATTTTGTGGATCCTGAAAATGCAGAAGTTCACACACAAGGGATAGAAGGATTATGGTCTAGGATTAAAGCCTTTTTAAGAAAAAAACAGGAATTTCCCAAGAACAACATTACGACTACCTCATTCAATATATATGGGAGTATAAAACTGAAAAAAGAAAGCGTATAAACAAGTTATTTTTATTATTAAAGCATTTTAGGGGTTAAATATTTTTTTTTAAAAACGGCGTGTTTTCGACATGAACCTCTCTTATTTATAAACAGTTGTCCTGGACAAGAAAAACAAAAGAATAATACTTATCGAAGTAGGACTTACATGCCAGGATAACTTACAAAAAGTAGAACAGGAAAAACTTATAGAAGTACGATATCTTAGCAAATGAACTAGGCTTAATGTACAAATGCAAGGTTCAAATAATCCCATACGTCATGGCATAGGACGGGATTGTGACAACATATCACAACAACTATGTTTATGCCATCGGCTTATCAACCAGTAGCGAAGCATACATCCAATGAGGATGATAAAGAAGACACTAGAAAGCATCTCTTTTGAGCACTTGCGGGGACTCGTCGAGGGAGGATCTGGAACCAAGAATATAGTAGAAGTGGCCAGAAAGTGGTGCGGCTCGATAGAGGATGCAGCAGCGGAGGCAAAGTGAAGAAACTAACAAAAATAGCTTTAATAAAAATTTATTTTTTATTATTTATAATAAGCATTTTTTTTTTATTTTACAGCTATAATACCAATAATTATTTTTTATCATTTGTTTAAGGAGAAGAAGTCCAAAATTTAACCACCAAGGTCATAAACGTTTTTAAAAAAGCGGAAAATTCAAACAAAGCTAATCTTGTTTGACAAGAGGTGTATTGAGATATATTTAAGGATAAACCAGTAAACCCTTATTGTTCCACTCCGAAGTTAAACATGTATAGCCAAGCAAGATAATATACAATGAAGATATAAGGCTTCGTGAACCTATTCTACAAGATTATGTGACGAGCTGTTTAAACACTGTGGGAGAAAATGGTTAACACAGTGCTTTTTTATGAGGACAGGTGTTGTTTTGGTGTAAATAACTGCACAAAAATAATAATGATTTAAAGCCTTTAAAATGTTTGAAAAAATGTCTTTTCTCGGGTCATTTAATCTTTGCTCTATAACTACATCTTCTGTAGACCTTTTATTTTGAACGGCATTTAAATGTAAACTGTAACACATCAACTTGTTGTTTAAGTCAACATAACACGACAGAGATTTGTTGTATCGGCAAATAAAAATCTGAATGTTCATTTATTAACAATATTACAGTTTCAGTCGAATAAAATTGCAATCTCTCTTTTGCTAGTTTTTATGCAAAATTATTTCCTTATTATTGTAAAAACAAACGATTTAGTATTTTGCGACATTAAATACTGAAACGTTTCTTATTTATAATAATGTACTACAAGTTTTTTAGCCCAAATTGTTAAGACATTGCTAAAAAATATACATATTATAAGTTTTTTTTGTTAACAGATTTTAAATGCTAAAATCATATTTTAAAATAATACTACTGGTTGAATTATCTTTAAATAATTTTAGTCAAATGGAAATAAAAAAAGATAATTAAAATCTTACAAGTATTTTACAAAATTATGTACTTTTATGTAAAAATAAAAATTTAGATATATTGCAATTAGATGCGTAATAATATTTTAATAATTAAATGGTGAAAAATTAAAAACAGGAGTTTTGATATGAGTCATCTTTTCTGGCCAGTATTTTTTTATATAATCATAAAAGTTGCAATATATTCCATCATTAATTAGATCTAACAAAAATTTAACAGTTTTCTTAATACTTTTATTCGAAATTGAACTTTCATAATAGAAATGTATATTATCCCAACTAATGTCTCTCGGAATTCCTGAATATATCATTACGAAAAAATACTCTTCGATTTTTTTATACGATTTTATTATGTTTTTAGATAAAACGACTCTTGGAAATCCAAGTTTTATAAAGGTACTAATTTTGTCATTTTCAATTATATAAGATTTTAAGGCCTTACTATTGTCTACTATAATGTCTACATAATTATAATTATAGTATCTAATACTATCTTTTTTACGCAATTTTCTAAAAATTTCATTAAATGTTATTTTTAATCTTTTTATATCTTCTTGATCTACTAGATTATTATCTTTAATATTTACTAGTACATTTTGATCATATTCATCTATTTCTTCAACATCGGTTAAACATGAAATATAAGAGTCTATTTTTCATCTTATTTATGCAACATTCAAGAATATAACATCCAAAATAATCTCCTGCACAATAAAAAAAATCATTTAATTGATTCAAAATCAATACTTTATAATCATCTCCAAGAGATAGGTCAAAACATAGAAACTTTCTTAGGTCTTCTATTTCTATACTTGTATTTTTAATATTTAAAAAAAGAGCATTATATAAAAAAATATATTCCTTTAATTCTGAAATACATTCCTGGCTTTTTCTTAATATTTTAACATCAGGATCTTCTTTTTCTAGATTAATAAATTTAAAATGTCTATTTTTGTTATTTAAAGAACAAATTGTCAAGTCTAAATAAAAAAATATGCCTACCATGACTTTCTTAGAAATTTTTTATTTATACAATTTTTAAAAAATCTTTATTTGACAGTTCTACTTTTATTTAATTATTATAAAAAGAGATTTTTGTTTGACGAATGAAATTTCTATTTTTTTTTATTGAATAAATTTTTTTCATAAATATAGTTATATAATTAAAATAAATATTTTAGTTTAAGATAAAATTAAATATATTGGAGAGGCCAAAAGAGCCATTTGGCTTTAAAAGATTTTTTTGTAAAAAATAACTTCAAAAATGAAAAGTCAAGAAGAAATGAACAATTAATTAAAAATCATTTTAATAACTTTTGTAAATAAATCTTTTTTAAAGTTTCTTCTAAGCATAAATCTAATTAGTGAACCCTTGACTAATTTTTTTGTCCTATGTCTTATGGTTGTTTCAATTTTAGGCACCTTGCCAATTACCTTCTATAGTATTCGTATGGCATAAATTATTTCTATTGACAAACTCTATTGAATGATTAACTGTTTTATGTTGTCGAAAAATTAAACACAACCTTGAATATGAAGAGAAACAATCACTGTGTATGATTGATTCTCTATGAACATATTTAATTAAAAGCTCTCCAGTGTTGCTGCTTTTCTATCATCAACAGGAACAAATACAATTCTTCTTTCGGGTGTTCTTTCAACCATTCCAAAAACCCAAACCCCCTCTACCCTGTGCCCTCTATGGTATTTTACCTTACTAAACTTGCTCTCATCGATTTCAACAACAACTCCAGGTCCACCAATTTTACCTGTTTTGCTGTAAACAGACTCTTCGATGGACTTTACTGCTAAAGAAATGACCTTTCTTACATCTTTAATGCCAATTTCTAAAAATTCGGCAATGTTCTTATACTTTAAATTACCAGATCATAATTTTATAATTAATAAAATGGTGTTAATTTCAAGTTTAGAACGATAAAATGGTGTATTTTTTAACATAGACCATTTACTTCTACATTTAGACCAGTTACACCTAAAAATATACTTTTTATCGTGCAACCTACTATTAGTTCCACGTTTTTTACACGTTTTGCTTATTTTTTCCACATTTTCCGCAAAAATTTCAAAAAGTTTTTCCTCTTGACAATTCATTTTTGAAATTATTTTTTTTGATATTCCTTTTAAGGGTCATTTGGCCACAAATGTGCCCTAAATCCTGACTAGAAAATATATATTTTATAATTTATTGTTAAAAATTAGTTGTTAATTAAACATGCAAAGCCTTTGTTTATGTATTAAAAAATATATTTTTAATAATAAAATTATTAATTTTATTTATATTGAGTTTATCTTAGCGTATAAAATTTTTAAATTGAAATTTATGATTTTCAAAGACTTCATCACAAAAAAAAAGATGTTTTGGTTTAAGTCTGTATTGTACTTTATCTACAACGTCATACACTTTTGTTCTGTCATCAAATTTAAACTTTTCATATTGATTATAAGCGTGGGTACAATCATAACCTCTTTTATGAACAGTAAACATAATATGAAGCTCATGAATCTTCGAAAAATCAATTGATACTTTAGTTTTAAGAAATGTTTTACTGTTTATAAAACTAGACTTGTTATAAATTTCTTCTTCAAAGGTGTCATATAATTTTTAACATCATCCATAAGTTCCTCTAGTTCTTCTTGTTTCAAAGGATAGAAAAAGCTTCTCCAGGATGGGATAATTTTAGAAAGCTTATATAATTCGTCATTATTATTTATACCATCAATATTTGGATCGTGTTCCTCTGTCAAGAAATAACATAAAAATGGAGTTGTCTCTATCTGAGTTTCTGCACCAATATAAATTGTTTGAGAGCTGTCATCTTTTTTTACTACAAATAACTTCATTTGTAAACTTAAATGGATATAAAAGAATAATCTTGTAAACACAAACATTAAGGGTTGATTTAAAAGATTTTATAATAAGGGAAAATTTAATTTTAATATAAATTAAACATATGTTATATTTTTATAATGTTAACATATTTATTTTATTTAAAAATAAATTAACATAATTGACATTTGACATTTTAATAAGTTCATTTTCTTTAACAAAACATTTGTTAAATTAAAAATTAATGACAGTTGCAAATTTAAAATCAAATTGTACAATTGCTTTTTTTTATTAAATAATTAATTTTTTAAAATTCTTGAATAATTATAAGAATTAAAAAAACAAAATAAATTACAATAATATTTTTCAGTAAAATAAATTACAATAATATTTCTACATTATATTAAATTATTATTATACCATACATTATATTAAATTATTATTATACCATACATTATATTAAATTATTATAATACCATACATTTAATTATAATTTGTAAATGTGCATAAATCCATGAAAACATTTTCTAAAAGTTGAAAAGAATAATACTAACAGCTGCTTTATTACTATTAAAAACATTTATAATCATAGATTAAATAAAAACAAATGGTTAACTGAGTAAATAATTAGAAAATTTAGTAGTACCGTATCTCGTTAGTTTATGTGTTTAAATATTACCGTGTTCATTTCTTTTCTAACTACATAAAAATCCCTAAAGGAAAGTAAGTGAACAATTATTGCTTGTTTAATTACAATGATGAAATAATTTAAGTTATAAAAAACGGTAATAGAAGATTAAAGTAATTCCGAAATACTACAAGTAGACTAAAAATGTCCTTACGATTTTTATACAAGTCTGCTTTATTGTGCAGTCATCAGCAATTTATAAACAAACATTACTGAAATGTATTTAACTATTTATTTATCAAGCAACAGTGTAATAATACTTTATAAAATTCATTTTTAAAGTTATTTGCTTGTATTTAGTGTGTATGGAAAAATAATGATTAGTAAGATATATTACTTCTACTTTTAAATAATAACTCAATTTTGATTTTGCTATTATAGGTGATAACATCCCTATTAAAACACAAAGAGTATTTAACAACATTTAAAGTGTCTAATAATATTTTTTTAGATAAAGCATACTAAAATTATACTTTAGTTATATTTTCTATAATTTAATGAATAAATTTACACTAGATTGATTAAAGTTTAAATTAATTATGTTTAAATGAAATTCTATAGACTAAATTTACACTTGATTAATTAAAATTATACTTTAGTTATATTTCTATAATTTAATAAATAAATTTATACTAGAATAATTAAAATAATACTTCAATTATGTTTACATGTAATTGATCTATTATTATAGTTAGAACATAGAAATTGAAATACATGCTTGACTAAAAGATGCCTAAGATTAACACAAACTTGTAAATTAAAGAATTATAGCTAATATTTCTTTAAATTGAATTCACATTCTTAAGTCATAAAATTTCTTTTTAATTAATTTAATGACAGGCGTTTGAATTACAACTTTTAATCAAATTATATTTCAAAAATTTTAAACCCATATCATGAAATTATATTTAAAATTTTTTGCAGTTATCGCTAATATTTTTTATTTAGGACTATTTTCCTTCTTTACTTTTCACAGAAAATTTCTATTTTCTTGTTTAAAACCTGATTCATTACCAATATATGATAATTATAATGGTATTGATATTTTTTTTTATGATAAACAGTCTAATAATGATATAATTTATTGTCATGGGTCTAAAATATCAGGAAAAGTATTCAATCTACTCCTAAAAGACATGTCTTTACACACAAATTGTAATGTAATAAGTTTTAATATAAGAGGAATGTTTAATAATAGGGGAGTTTCATCAGAAAAAGGTATTAGAAAAGAAATTGATTGTTTTCTTGGATGTTATAAAAAAAAGCGCAACAAAAAAGTAATTGTTTTTGGTCAATCGCTAGGTTGTTGTCTAGCAATACAAATTGGTAGGCGGTTTCCGGTTGAAAAAGTTATATTAGAAAATCCATTTATTAATTATAAATCTTTAATCAAATCAAAATTTAAATTTGAAATATTGTCACATTTCGTAGTTGATATTTGGGACAATAGTAAAATTTCCGAACTAAACACAGTATTTTTTTTATTAAGTGAAAAAGATAAATTAATTCCCAATGATGATGGGAAGACTTTACAAAAACTAGTTAAGAAAAGTAAAGTCATTATTTTAAAAGGTAGTGATCATTTTAAAGCTAATAAGAATAAAATGTATTACAAACATATTGTTGAATTTATTAACAGCTAAAAATAAATCTATACTTTTTTTAGAAATTTTATTTAAATGTATTTTACATTAGTAAAATTGAGAGGAAAATAGCCTGTCATTGATTTTTATTGTACTTGTAAAAACATGTCAAATTTTTCTAAAAAAAGATTTTTATAAAATTTTTTAATTTTAAACTATCATATTTTTAACTTTACAATATAACTTATACAAAATCAAAGGGTTAAGTTCTACTTTTAAAGTTCTTTTGTTTATCTTTTCCTCATTTATAATAGAAATCTTTTCACTTTGTCTTTCATTTTGAAACCATACATTTATAGTCTTTAGCTTTAAATTTAACATAATACTTAGATCCATCTTAGTCTGTGAGGAAGGATACATTGTTAAGGAGAATACCTCTTTAAGAGTAAGACATTGTATTTTTGACTTTTTACTTCTACTAATATTTCCTCCTTCTGATCCATTTTTCAATAGACATAATCCAAGTGCTGCCTGTATTTTGTGTTCTCTTTCAATTAAATTTTTCATCCCCCTAAATTATAAAATACGTGTTATTTATAGTATATTAATATTTTGATGTCATAACTATCAATCTTAAAGAAATTTTATTGAAAGATGTCTAATTTGTAAACAAATTTTAATTTATTTTATATTAAAATCTTATCAAAAAAAATTATTTAATTATATTATATTTGTATATATCTTATTTATTATATTTGTATATATCTTATTTATTATATTTGTATATATTTTATATTGTTATATCTAAATTGTTATAATTGATGTATATATATTATATTATATAATGTTGTATATATTTTATATTTTATATCTAAATTGTTATAATTGATTTATATACAATTTATAATATTACAATTATATTACAATCATATTATAACAATATTACAATTATATTACAACAATATATACAACATTATTATTATATCAATATAAAATATATACAACATTATAATATAACAATATTATAATTTTAAAAATGTCATTTATTTAATTTATTTTTCTAACAACCCTCTCAATATTGAATTATAAGACTTTTTCTCTGCACACAACCATATTCTTATTTTAAACAATTTGAATAAATCTTTTAGTAAATCTCTAAAATCAACCCTTTTAGAACTCTTAAAATAAAAAGTAATCTTTTTTTTATCCCACTGATATTCACAACTTATTATTTCCATAATAAATTTACTAGAAAGGACTAATTCTTTACATTTCTCTAAACTTTCTTTTTCATCAATTTCTCTTTTTTTTAACTCTTCTAAATCATAATCAGTTGCATATCTTAATATCCTTTTAGTTTCTATTTCATTTAAAACTTCTTTGTATTTTTCAAATATTGTATTAATTTTATACTCATTTGTTGTTCCTAATATTTTACCACAATCTTCTCCCCTATCTGCTTCTAATATAACATATAAATTATCAGAGTAAGGTATATAATCATAACAAATATCTAACCTACCACTTTTATATTCAACTATGTGATAGATAGCCCTGGTTACTATAAAATTATCAGGTACGAAGTTTAAAAGTAAATTTCTTAATTTGTCACTTATAAATAATTTATTATTAGTTTTTTTAATAAGATGATTTCCTATAGTCTTCCATTTTATATCTCTATCATTCCAATTGTTATTATTTTCTCTCCATACAATAGGGTTATCATAAAGTCTCATAATTAATATTCAAATTATTAATTTATAATAAACATGATGCATGTTTTAATACAAATCAATTGTTTTAATAGCCTTAAAACAAAAATATTTCTTTTAATTAAAAAAGTGATAAAAAATTTTTTCTAATCAATTAAATATTTTTAAAAATATATTTGTGATATTTAAAATATATTTGTAGGTTTATAAAATTAGAATTGTAGTATTAAAAAATGTAATGTATATTTACAAAATATATTTGTAATATTTAAAAATATATTTGTTGTATTTTCAAACATTAATTTGTAGAATTTAACATTTGATACACAAAAATAAATGTTTTAAAAAATTAATATTATTAAATTAATGTTATATATTGTTATATTATATTATTATTTATTTTATACGTTGTTTAAGATTTAGTTATATAATTTGATTATTATTGGCTTATCATTTATTTTATATATTGTTTTTTATATATAGTTATATTATTATTAAGTTATTATTTAATTAATATTATTTTATTAGTATTAAGTTATTATTAATACAATTTTAGATAATTATAATGCTTAATATTTGAAAAAGATATGTCTATAGAAAATTGTATTTTTAACTTCAATCTTTTCAAAAAAATAAAACATTACCATTTTTGTAATTCTTAATTAAAAATTTGCTTGTTTTCTCGACTATGTTCCTTATATTTTTAATTAAATCTTTTACCAAAAAAAACTTCATAATCCTCAGTAGTTCTTACATTATCAGAATCTTCCACATATTTTAATTTAAGCCTAAGTCTCTCATTTCGTATACTCCTGATAATTTTATTTTGAATTCTATCTTCTTCATAATAGTACAAATAATAGTCATATTGTATAAAGTTCAGATAAATATTATTTTCAAAAATTGATCTGAGCTTTGATCGATTAAAGCATTTAAACACATACTCATAATCTTCTATCTTAAATTGAGCATCAGAATATGGAACATCAATTATAGATAAAATTTCAGTATCTTCTAAATCATCTATATTGCAAATTTCTATTTTTTCTTCTCCTTTAATTTATAAAGTTTTATATTATGGACAAATTTATGGCTTTCTTCGCTATTTTCAATTAAAAGATCTCGCGTTATTATTCCGTAAGGAATGAAATCGTAAGACAATACTTCGAAAGACAACATTCCATTTTCGTGATATATTTTTACTTTAACACTATCCTTGGGCAGTTTTTCAAAAATCAAATTGTTTTCTTCACCTTCATGGTCTAGAGCTACACGTATTTCTAAAGTCCTAGGTGTATCATTTTGAGATTCATTACTACTGCTCTCAAATTCACTCATAATTAAGGGGAAAAAAATTAAAGTTTTTATTTGTAAAAAATTTAACTGTCAAAATTTAAAATTTTTATTTTTAACGTCAAAAAAGAAATTTTCGAATTTAAACATTTTGTTCAATTTTCTTAAAAAAGTGATTCTCTTTTTACTCCTTCTACCAATTTTTTAATTTGTTTTTTAATTTTATTGTTTTTAATAAACCAATAAAAAGAATTATTAGTTTTTTATAATCAACTAGATATGTAATTTGCTATTATAATTTTTTATATTTAGAAAATGCAGTATTATGAACTCCGACATATTCTTTCACATACTACCTAGATTATCTAAAAATACACTCTTAAAATTATATTTTCAGGATAAAAATATTTTAACTGAAACAAATAAAACTACTTTAATAAATTTGTATAAGAAAAAACTTAATAGTAAAAGCAGTAGTAAAATTTTATCATTTTTGTGTTTTCTAGAAAAATCAAATTTTCCAAAACAAATAGATGAATGTTTAAATGAGCTTCCTGAACATAAAAAAATTAATCTAAATTTTTATTGGATTGCTAACAATAATAAAAAGATTAATCTATTAGAACATTTAGATAACATTAAAATTCGTAAAGAAGATAACCAGAGATTTGATTTTGTATTTTATAATGTAAAAAAATTAAACTCGATTTTTTAATTTTAATATTTGAATTTCGTTTTGTAGTCTGATTGCAATTATAAATATTTAATAATTGTTTTGTGTTCGATTTTTCAATTATAAATACTTAATATTCGTTGTTAAATAAAATTTCAATTATAAAGCTTGTTATTCGTTGTAAATTCATTTTTTGTTCTAATATTTGATATTCGTTGTTAAATAAATTTTTCAATTATAAAGCTTGTTATTCGTTGTAAAATAAAATTTCAATTATAAAGCTTGTTATTCGTTGTAAATTCATTTTTTGTTCTAATATTTGATATTCGTTGTTAAATAAATTTTTTATTAATAACAGTGAATTATTTTTTACCCTTTATGTTTAGTTCAGTTATTTTAATAGGTCCCAGTACAAATTTGTTTCCTTTAGTAAATAAATTTTCAAATATAACAAATATCCCTGTCATAAATGAAGAACTTCTTCTTTTAAATCTTAGATTTCTTAAACCTATTAGTAAAATTATTTATATTATCATTCTCAAACAAGATGTTGATCATATTTCTAATATTTGTAAACTTATAGATATTCCCAAAAATTATAGATATAGATTTTTATGATGGATCTGTACAACAACTAGTTAATTTAGAGAAAATAATAACTACTGAATATTTAATAGTAACTAAAGGTGATTTAATTACTAATATAGATATAATAACTATTAGTAGAGAATTTTTAGAAGAAAGAAATTCGTTCTTAACTGTTTTATCGGCAGGTTATAATGAAGCTATTTGCGGTATAGTAAACGACAAATTGATTTATTATAACCGTAACGAGAATTACGTAATTCCTAATGATATTTTATTTGATTATAAAATTACTGTAACAAAGGAATCTGATACAGTACACTTTTTTATGTTTAAAAAGGACATGTTGCGGTTTGCAACGCAAAGAATGTTTAGTTTCAAAAAGAACTTTTTTCCGTTTATAGTTGAAAAGTTACGCCATTTTTCACCTGTAAAAATTTTTAATCCTATGGATAATTATATATATCAGTTAAGAGACATACCATCATATAAAAATATTACTAAGCTTCTTAAAATGAAGATACACACAACTTGTAATACACTAATTTATTCTAATGACATGTATAACCAAATGAAGCAATTTATAAAAAAAAATAAATTGAAAGATTCAAAAAACATCACAGGTACAAATTTATTTATAGAAAGTGGGTTTATTGTAGACAGTGTAATAGGAAATAATGTAAAAATACATAGTAACACAAAGGTATTGTCTTCTATTTTAATGAATAATATTATAATAGGAAATAATTGTCATATAGAAGAATGTGTAATTGGAAGTGATGTTGTAATTCCAGATGACACTACACTTATAGAATGTTCGGTAAGTCCATCGTATGTTTTTACTGAAAGTTGCAACAAGAAAATGCGAATCTTTGCTAATAATTTGTAAAAGATAAATTAATTTTTTTAATATTTGCAATATAGTTCATCAATATTTGTATGTAAAACTTCTACTACCTCTCCATTTGTATTGTTTGTTATATCTTTTTTATTTATCATAGCAATACCTACTCCTATAATTCCTTCATTTATAATTTTTATACACAAAACATCGTTTTTATTAAAATTTCCTTCAGACAAATTTATGTATTTAAATACTCCAGGTGCCATTACATTTGCTCCTCTTTGTATTGGACCTATAGCGCCGCTATCTAAAAAAACTGTAGGTAATGATAACAATTTGTTTTCTAAAGATTTAATAGTAGGAATGTATTTACCATTAAAATAAAACAATAACGCTTTATTTAAATGCGTAATCAAAATAGCTCTATTTTTTAATTTCGTCATACAGTAATCTTCATTTTTTTGTAAAATTTCACTGTTGAACGTTTTATTAATTAGCTTTTTATCTTTTTTACTAATTTGTGAGGAAGACACGATTTCTATTTTACTAAATAAGTTTTTCATTTACAGGGTAAAGAATTTATAAAAACTTATATATTGGCAATGTTTTTCGTTTACTTTATACAAAATTAAGGAGTTTTTGTAATAAAATAAGTTTTATTAATTGATAGTACTGTGTATCATTAGCAAATCAAAGCAGAGACTTAAAGTGCGCAAACTTCTTATCATTATTTTCTGCTGTCTAAAATATCCTTAAAGGTTACATAGATTTTGTATATAATTCACTAACAAATTATTATATTTATAAAATATTTACTGTATATAATTTACTAACAAATTATCATACTTATACAATTAAATAATATATTATCATACTTATACAATTAATATATTATCATACTTATACAATATATATCTAAAACTTACAATAGACAGTAGAAATAAAATTTTTCGTTTAATCATAATTTTTACAAACTTTACCAATCAAATTCTAAATTTTTTAATTTGTTATATTATAAACAAATTATATTAAAATTAATATAAAATTTTAAAATTTCTTTAAATATGAAAAATAGTATCAAAGGCATATTTCTATTGGCTTTTATAAGTACTATTATAGTTCTTCTATACGAAGGAATGTCATTGATGTTATTTTCTATAGACCTTGAAAATGGAGATTATGGTGTACCAAAAGATTCTTTTACCTATAAATTGGCTGTTGATACAAAATCCTATAATAAAAGTATGGCCTTAGCTGTATTATCTAGATTAACAATATTAAAAGATAAACTCTTAATGTCTTTTATATATACATTCTTAGGATGTTGTATTTTATTAGATATTCCTAGATTATACTTATACAAAATATGTGAAAATCCTATTAATTGCTATACTGTCACAATGTTTAATATAAACCATGTCCAGGTGGCTATAACAAATATTTTTGTATTTTTATTTTCTACAATTTACTTATCTGAGTATATTGAAAAATTCTTGCAAATAAGTGAGTATAATTGGTTTATTACAGTATTAATTTATCTATTAATATATTCTGTATTATGTCCTGCACTTGTTTTTAGTTATTTTATTATTACAAATTTTTGGTAATCAACTAATATTAACAATTTATATTTCTATAATATTAAAAGACTTATATGACATTTTAAAGGTTGATAAGATGCCTTCTACGATGCATAAGGTATCTCCAAAATATTTTTCAAAACCAGTTGAGAAATCAATATTAGATTCAAATTTACAAAATAATATTTTTATAGACGATGACAAAAGTAAAGAAACTAACGCCGCACTGGTGGGATTAGAAAATAAGGCAAGAATAGAAATTTATGGAAAATTCGAAGAAATGCCTGAAAGAAATCAAGACTCGATTTTACTACATGAAATAGGTCATGCAAAAGATCACAGTCTTACAAAAAGTTAATTGTATTTTATAACTTATTATTTAGAAATTTGTATTTTAATTTTTTTAAATTCGCACGCTTCAAAATTTTTTACATGTGAAAAAATTTCTCGCCAAACATCTTTTTTTTGCTTTCCATTGTCTTTTTTATCAATGCGGGATTGGATGAACATGTTTTACAAACTTTCATCACAGCGTGCAGAAATTGCTGCTGATATGATTGCCAAAAGTTATGGATTCGGGAATGACTTAGCTAAATCACTTTTACAATTTCTGTTTCAGAAATTTCTTATATAAGACCTACATGGTTTTACAACGCTTTGTACGCCATGCATCCATCTATTTACGATAGAATAGAATATTTGTACAAATAAAATTACTTTACAATTTAGAAATATTTTTTACCCCTTATGTCTACAGTTTCAAGACAAAACGCTAATACATACAGTGCAGAAGGTAGATTATATCAAGTTGAATACGCCATGCAAGCTATGAATTTAGGACTTCTAGTATAGGACTTAAAACTAAAAATTTTGTTATATTAGCATCAGAAAAAAGATTATATCAAAGCTACAAAATCCTGATAGTGTAAAAAAACACTACAAGCTTTATGATCATATCACTTTAGGTTTCTCTGGAATCTCAGCTGATGTTAAAACTATTGTTGATAAAAGTAGAAATTTTGCAATAAACCACGAGTATCTTTTTGATGAAAATTGTGCAGTAGAAAGGTTACTTGAACATTTGGCTGATCTTAGTCTTAATTTTGATAAAAAAGAAGATGAAAAAAATATTTAGTAGACCATTTGGAGCATCTTTATTAATTATTGGATACGATACAGAACCAAGATTATTTAGTCTTGATCCATCAGGTTCATATTTGGAATATCATGCTAAAGCTATTGGCTCGGGCTGTGAAGTTATTGAAAATATGTTAGATCAGGAATTTGATCCTAATTCTGATTTAAATACAAGTATAAGAAGTATATTAAATATTCTATCAAGAGTTATGAAAGACAAGATTTCGAATTCTAACGTAGAAGTGACAATAATTACAAAAGAAGGAACTAAAAATTTGACTTTAGAAGAAATCAATCAATTTTTTATAATAAATTTTTATTTGTAATAGGTTTTTAATTTCTAATTGGTTTTTTAGAAAATAAGGGATTTCCAGTATTTTAGTATTAATTTAAAAAGGGGTATATGAAAGATACCTCTTTTAAAATAATATTAGACAAAAACATATTTGAACACGATGAATTTATTACTGGTAAAATATCTTTGAAAACAAGAATACCTCTTTTAATAAAAAATATACAAATAAATTTATCAAAAACAAGACTAATGGAAGTTTGCAAAATTAAAACATCGGCAAGTGAAGCTATAAAATTTAGTAAAAACACAACGGAGTATTCCTACAATTTTGATATTCTTTCTTCTACTTCAGATTGTACTGAAATATCAAGCGGTGCGCATCTTTTTCCATTTAAATTTTGTTTAAAAAATTCTGACAGTTCAACTACGGAAATAAAAGGAATTTACTTCGACTACCTCGTAAATATACAAAATTTGTATACTCTGTCTGCTTTTTATTAGTAGAAAATGTATTAGAACCACTTTATAAAACAAAAAAAAATTTGCAAATTATAGAAATAACGGATAAAGCTGAACACTTTCAAACTAAAATAGAATTATCGACTATATTGTGTCTTTTATACAAAACTTACACTATAAACTTCTTTCTCGATAAATCGCTTTACTACTCCGGTGATACAATGTCTTTAACAATACAAATGAATCGCTCTCTCAATAAACTTATAAAAAACATAGAATGTAATTTATATGAAGTTATAAATATTCATTCTTCTGATTTTGATATACTTAGAACTAGATATATAGTAGGTGGGAATGCTTTACTAGAAAAAAAAATTTTTTTTTAAGTCTTAGAATACCTTCTTGTACACCAACTTCAGTAAATGAAAACACTTTTGGTCTTAGAATTCTTATGTTTATAAATATAACTTTTAAAAATGGAGGACCAATTAGAATTAAAAAATATTTGCAGGTAGTAAAAAGACATAATGAAATTCCCGAAATAGAAAATTTAAATGTTTTAGAAGGCGAAGTTTTTGATGAAAAAATTTTGTATTAACTTAAATTAAAACATTGTAAAATTTAATTATTATACTTATTAATGACATCTTTCAACAAGTTATATTCATTTTTATATCTATATTCATTTCGAAAAATTGTTTTAGAACAAATTTTTCTCAATAAACTACTTCTTTCCAATATAACTTTCATTGAATCTCGGGATAAATTTGAAATGATTTCTACAGCTGAAGAATCTAAAATTTCTAAACATTTTATAATGCCTGTTTTAAATTTCGGATCACTAAGAGCATTTTTATGAATTAATTTAAAAAGGTAGCTTACTGTATAATTTTTTAAATGAGTAAATTTTTTATATGTTAAAATTAATGTTCTTATAATTAGAGGAGGCATGTCTTTTTCAATAATATTAAGTGTAAAAATAAAATCATTTTCATTAAACCCGGTAGAATTATAACAAAGATCTATTATTTTCATAGCTTTTGACACGTCAGACATTTCATGTGCATAAACTAATATATCAGTAGGTTTTAGTACTAATAAAAAATATTCTAAAGTTTGTTTATCTATTAGTAAACTATCTATAAATTGTAAAACCTCCGATTTATCGAGGTATATAAACAATTTATAAATTATCCTGTCATTATTCTTATAATTTTTAATAATAAAATTTTTTAATTCCCTTTTAACTGTCTATTTGTCAAAATATAAAAAACTAATTCGCTATCTTCATTTACTTTTAAGAATTGCAGAAAAAATCCTCATCTAAATTTTTAAACATTGTATAAAAAGCAAGTTTTTGTTTTTCGTTTAAATTTAATTTATACACGTCATATAAAAAACAAGGCCTTTCGGAAGATATTGCAATATAGTCGTCTAAGGTAAATTCGAATTTTAAGCTTTTTAAAACATCAAAATGTTCAATAAAAATGCCTAATAAATGTTTTTACTTATCTTTGAATTTAAAACATCGAATAAATCGGTAATAAACAAAGGCCTATTTGTAATGAAATATTTATTATTTCAATATTTTCATCTTTAAGGTCCAATTTTTCAATGTCTAATTCTACGAACATTTGAAGGAGTTCCAAACGAATGTATTTTCTATGTTCATAGATAGTTGATAATAATTCATTATAAAGATGTTTATTAGTTATAAAAATACATTCACCAAAAAGATAGATTCTTCATCAGTAAGATTATAAAATAGATAATCTAGTATTTCTTTAGGATTACTAATATTAGAAGAAATATATTTAATATACAATTTTCTTTCAGATAAATTAATTTGTTTTATATTGATTAACAATTTTTTAGTAAAATCAAAATCTAAGGTATCCAAAAGCCCAAAGTTAAAGTAGCTTTCTATAGAATTAGAAATTTCTATAGTGGAAGTTTTAATTAATAAATCGTATAATAAATTTATTAAATATAATTTACCATCAAATTTTATTTCCTTCGTTTCCACCGATTTAGCTTCTTTTGCAAATTTAAAAAGTTTCAAATTTTTAATGTAAAAAGAAAAAGCCTTAGGAAGAAGTTTTGCAATTTTTTTATTAACTTGGTGAATGTGGAAGTTTAGTGATTTTTGAGCATATCTAGGAAAAATAAGGAAATTATCTTGTAAGTCTAAAATAAATCCTAGTATTTGTAAAACATTAGATTCGTTTAGTATTTTCAAGATATTATTCCAAAAATACATAACTTCCATTGGATTCATTTGATGATAATAGAAAAATAATATAGAGAGGTTTTTGTCTGAATAAGTTTCCAATAGATTGTTTTTAATTTCTTCCATGAAGGGGTAAAAAAACGAGGATTTGTTTATTTTCTTACAATTGTAAAAGTAAACAAATTTATGTTAAGTGGAAATATAACATTTGCAAATATTTAGTTAACATGTAGCTTAATACTATTTATATATAACTTTTATTTCAAATACATTTTTATTTAAGAGATTCATACTCAAATATTTAAAATATAACTCTCATTAAAATTACATTTCTATTTAAAAGGTAACATTCGCAAATATTAAAAGTAAACGTTTGAAAATAACATTCGCGAATATTAAAAATGAATATTTTACAAATAAAAGAACTCCTTTAAATTTACCCCATCAATAAGTATATATTCATTTAAACTATATAACATATAAGTATTGTTACTCATTACATTAATTGTTATAACACAGACTTCATAAAGATTAATAAAATATTTGTTTATCAACGTAGGGGTCATTTTGTATGTTTTTTACCCCTGCATGAATGATTTGTATAGTACAAATATAGATGATATTTCTGAAGAAATTAAAACTACAAGAGAATCTGAAGACACTGAACTACTAAATATTAAACTTGAATTATTACAAATGTATTATATGTGTTATTGTTTGTATAAAGATACAAAAAATGAGGATATATTAAAAAAACTTAGTGAAATAACAGATCTGTTAAATAAATATAAAATTATAGAAAATCATGTAGAGAAAGTCAGAGAGCCAAATAAAAGAATTTTAGATGATTTGAATAAAAAAAGATATAAAAAAGTAAAAGGTAATAATCCTAGAAAAAAATATAAAGAAAGAAATGAGAAATTTAAAGAAAAATCAAAGAAGACATTTGATGGTAATATTTAATAAATTTTATAATATTAATCCCTTTTTTGTAAATGCAATAACTAGAATATCAAATTAAGATCATTAATTTAACTTTGCTCTGTTCTGATAAGAATAAAGATAACATTTAGAATACACATACTCCTTATGAAAAATAAAAAAAATATATTAAAAATTTGCCTGTTAAGTTTTAAAACAATCCAAGGCTTATTTAATTATATACAAGCAATAAAGAATATCTTTATAAGTTATTTAATAATATATATAACAAACAAATTGTTAATTTAATAGACCTTTAAAATGTCTTATATATTGTTAAATATAATTATAAAAAAAAATTATTGGAATAAAAACACAGATGTTGATACAAAAATTTAAAAAATATAAGTGCATAAATCAATTAATTAAAAATGACGTCATAACCACAACTAATAAAAATTTAGAATATTTATGTGTTCAGTATAATTAAAAATCAAATATTACTATCTTAATAAGTCATTCACAATAAATTTAATACCTTTATATACTTAAAGTAAAAATCCAAATTGTTTACTTAAAAGTTGAATACTATTCCTCTGCTCATCATTTAAATCGGGTATGTCTTGTTTTACAATATTACTTACAAAATATAAAATTACAATATCTTTTTTTATTATTGGAATTATACCTTTCAAAATAATCTCGTGAACAACTCAGCATTTATCAATTTCCTATATCATCATTAGTTACAATCATTCGATTTTGTAAAATAAAAGATCCAAACCCTTTATTTTTTCTTTCAACCCTTTACTTAAAATTTGTCTTTAAGTCTTTAAAATCATCTCCCAAAAAATTTCAAATTTATTTAAATCTTTAAAATACTTTTCAATTTCTTCAGATTTTTCAAAATGCATTTCTTTTGAATTTTCTTGAATTATTTTCAAAACCTTTTGGTTTAAAAAGTCCTGTTCATTATTTTCTAAAATATTACTTATTTTACAAAATGAGTCAAATAAGTTTTACTATCTAAAAATTATCTATCATAGATATTTTAGATTTTTCAAATTGTATTCATAGACACTTTTAACTTCTAAGTCTATTTTATTAGGTAGTAAGTTTTTATATTTAAAAATCCAAATCTTTACAAATTCAAAATTCGACATCTTAAAAATTAATTTAACTTTTTCAAAAATATAAAAAATTAGTTCTTTTTGTAAATCTTTTTCAAGATGGTAAATTGTCTTTAAAAAGTAATAGTTTATATCTTTTAGATATAAACCTTTATTATTAAAAGACACATTAAGACATTTCTCCTTAAAATTTACCATTAGAGTGTTCATAATTTTCTATCAGATTTGTCTTCTGAAACTTCAAATATAAATTAAAAAATATAAAATTTCCATATAATTGTTTTTTCATTTGCTATTTCAAAATACAATTTTTCTAAAAATTGTAATTTTATTTCTTTTACAGACCCCAAATTTGAGTCATAAATTTTGATTTTTGAATTTCTTTATATTCATTTCTTCCTTCTTTGTAAATATAAACAATCTTTCT
Organism: Leucinodes orbonalis; assembly: GCA_019425675.1. NCBI lineage: Eukaryota > Metazoa > Arthropoda > Insecta > Lepidoptera > Crambidae > Leucinodes > Leucinodes orbonalis. The sequence continues at coordinate 26,652 of PQWD01014792.1, forward strand.
AAATTATTAAAATTTGTATATAAAAGATTTTTATATTAAATAATGTTTTATATTTGTTCATTATAATTAGTTTTCTTTCTCGATTGACATCATCTTCTTTACTAATAGGTTTATAATTATTTTTTATATATTTTATATTTTAAAATTTCTGTTGAGAATTCTTGTCTAGTCCTTTCAATTTGACATCTTCTAAAATTTCTTCTAAAACAATTCTACATTCTACAAATTTACTAAAATTTGATTTTACTAATTCTTTATTTTTAATTTTGTTTGTGTCAAAACTTTGCTTAGGTAAATCAGCGTGTCATTAAGATCGTATTCCGAACTTTCAGCATAATTTTTATTTATGACATTAAAAACATCAAAATCTTTATTCAGTACATTTTTCTCTTGTGTATTCATAGGAAGGTATAAAAAAAATAAATCTATAAATAAATCTAAAAATAAATATATAAATAAATCTATAAATATATTTATTATTATTATGAATATTAGATTTGTTACAGTTATAATATATTTGTTAATATTGAAATGTATTTATGCTATTTAATTGATATTACATATGTATATTATAGTTATATTATATATATTATTTAGTTATATTATAGTTATATTATAGTTATATTATAGTTATATTAGTTATATTATAGTTATATTATATTATTATAGTTATATTATAGTATATATTATATTATAGATATTAAGTATATATTATAGTTATATTATATTATATTATAGTTATATTATAGTTATATTATAGACATATTATAATATTAATTCTATAATGTCTATTATAGTTATATTATGTTATATTAATTATATAGTTATATTATAGTTATATTATAGTTATATTATAGACATATTATATATAATTTATTAATGTTTATTATATTATATTATAGTATAAGTTATTATTAATTATGGTTATAATTATATTTATATTATAGTTATATTATAGAATATTATTAAATATTTAATGTTTATTATAGTATATAATGTTTATATAGTTTATATATATATTATAGACATATTTATAATACATTAATAATAGATACTTTTTTATTTGTTTATAAAATTTCAAGTTTTATACAAAATTAAGGGTTGATGATTTTAAACATATCAAAATACATTTCTGAATCTGAAATTAGGTTTCTTATTTCTATTATACTTACATTAATATTAAGTCTAACACTTTCTAAACGTAAAGGAATAAGTCAAAATATTTGTGCTCTAATACTACTTTACATTACATTTGGATACATACAAATGATTTATGTCTTAACAGCTATAATAATTAATATGAGTCTACTTTATATATTTAGATTTAAAGAATATCCTCTAACAGTTATAAATTTTATAATTTTATATATTTTTAAAATTAAAGGTAAAGAATTAGACCCATTTGTTAAAGGAACCTGTGATATCTCGGGAATTCTAATGCTTTTGACTATAAAAATGTCGTATTTGGGAAGAGATTTTGATAAAAAAAAACATAATTTTTCAGATGCTGTGGGGTACTTATCTTTTACTCCAGGGTTAATTTTAGGCCCTACTACAACATTTTTGGAATTTATTGAACCATCAAAAAATGAAAGAATATCCAGTATTCCTACATTTTTAATTTCATTAGTTTTTTTAGTACTAGTGAAAATCTTTGAATCAGCTTTTCCTGTTTCAATTCTGTTTGATAATAATATTACATTTTTTAAAAGACTAGTAAATCTTTATTTTTACAATTTTGGTCAGAGATGTAGATTTTACTTTGCTTGGCACTACTCAAATGCTTGTTTTATAAACCAAGGTTTTAATGACATGCTAAATATCAAATTTATACCCGTAGAAACTGCTACATCTATCAAAGATTTATCATCTGGATGGAATGTAAAAACTAATAAGTGGCTTAAAGAATGTTATTTTGATAAATTGAAACATAAAAATATATTTTTAGCATCGTTTGTGACTTTTACTGTTTCTGCCTTGTGGCATGGGGTAAAACCGGGTTATCTTATTATGTTTTTATCTTTTTGTTTTTCTATACCAGTAATAAAAGAAGTTAATAAGATCATCTCAAGGTATTTACCAAGATTATATCCAATTTTATCAAGAATCCAAATGGTATTCTTTGTAATGTATTTTTCAATACCATTTTTCTTATTAGATGTCTCGAAAATTGTAAAAGTATGGTCAAGTGTGTATTTTTNATGACATTATATTGTATCTTTGCTTTTTAATGTACACAATTCATTCTCTTTGGAATTAAAAAATTGATTTATATATTTTTTTTACATTATATTGATTTTAAATAAAATAATATTGTTAATAACAATATTCGTTAATAGGATCTGCTACAATTATGTATATTAACATTCTAAATATCTTCAATTATTCCTTTGACCGATAAATGAAGTGTTAATATTGTAAAGCTTACTAAATAGTTCATTTTTAATTAGTACTTTTGAGCACACATATTTTTTAAATTTACATGTTGATCGCATATTTGATTTTAAATTTGTAAAACTTTGTTAGATCTTAACTTTTACAAAGTACTAGGCTTTTTGTACAGAATATTTAAATATTCATATGGCACTTTACAAAACTAAGAAATTTGTATTAGTATATAAGACCATTAATTAGCAAATACTTTGCAAAATAAAGAAATAAACATCTTTATTATTCTTTTCAATAATATAGTAAGTATAATTTTTAACACGAGTCTCAAAAAACTAAAAATTCTTGCATAAACAAAAGCATGTGAATGTTCCTTGCTTATTAAAATTTAGTTATCAACGCTTTTGTAAAAGAAATTGCACCAGGGAGATTAAAATTTTTGAGCTAAGTGTAACAAAAAATCTATAAAATTTATTTATATAATAAAATTGCCATTGTATATTTTAATATACTCTTTTTATAATAATAGCTATAGAAACTAAGATATTTGTATTTATAACTTTATAGATTAACTTAGTTTATTGTTTAAGTTGTAAGAACAACACGAAAAATTAATAGTTTGTGTCAAGATCGAGTTTTTTATATTAAATTAATTTTCTTTATACTAGCTCTGGGTTATTACAATTTATATTTGCTTTCAAATTCAGATATCTAAAGTTAAAACTTATAATTGTAATAACCTGAAAAATTTTGTACTTTTTAAATCATCTATTTTAGTAGTCATAAAATTAAACTTCTTTATCAATTTAGTGAGATTTGTACTATTTAAACTAAATATTTGTGTAGCAGATAATTAATATGGTAGATGTTATAAAGAAATATTATAGGTTTATTTATTAACGAGGACTTAAATGCTATTTAGCAAAATTGTGTTTAAATCTCAATTTCTATCGTTTTAATTTACAATGCTGCAAGAAAGTGTTTCAAAATCAAACAAATACTTTTATTCGACTAAAAATTTAGTAGTGCCAAAATTATTTTTTGATTTATAAAATTTGTATTTATCTACTAATTTTAAGCAAACTCACTAAAAGTTTTATTTTTAGTTTTAAAACAATATAAAAAGTATTATATCTTAAGAGTTGTTATTAATATTTTCAAGTCAATTGTTTAAAATAAGAATCATAGTTATTATATATATTTCTAATTACAAATCAATTTATTGTGTTGTATTAATATATTTTTGAAGCAAAGATTGATTCTGTAGCAATTACTTGTTGCATCGTAACAAAAATGTAATCTAACTAACATTTAAATAAATTAAATCATTGCTTTAAAGAATGCAAAAAGTTTTAGAATGTAAATGTGATATAAAAATATTTGATAACAAATTAACAGTATCAAGTAGCTTTCTATTATTTATAATTATTTTGTTTTATGATATTTGATTAAAGACATTGTTTTATGTATATTGATTAAAGTTACTAAATAAATATCAATTAATATAAAGTTCTTAGCAATGTTTAATGAATCATAGAGAACTTAAATCAACAAAATACTAAGTATGTAACTTTTACAAATAAAATTCTAAGAAATTTTAATTGTAGAATTTATGCTAGTGTTTTAGCCATGATAATAATATGATAGATATAAAACATAAGATATAGCAGTTGATATTGAATATGTAAGCATTTTGGCTGGGGGAATTTTCCCCCAAATTTTTAAATAATTTTTTAACCCTTGTGAAATTAAATGTGAGCGAAAAATATAGAAAATTTAATAAAAAAAAAATGTAAACTGAAAAATTTAATCTAACTTCCATGTATAAGTGAATATAATAAAGTTCAAAAAATCTTGTACATGCAAACTTGTAAATTTTTCACATGCAATTTTTAGCTTATTACTTGGTGTTTTTTTTACCATAAATAAAATCCATCAATAAATTTTTTCTTTTATTTTCACATATAAAATCATTTTTTCTAATTTCATTTATAAAATGAATAATACCTGGATTTTTTACTTTAAAATTTGATTTAATGATCTATTTAGACCTTCACACATGTTGGTTGTTAAAGGTAAATCACGTATTATTGATAAAAAACATGACCAGTCTAATTTATTATCCTTTATTAAATTAGTTTTAAAATAATTTAAAAAATCTTTAACATTTTTTTCATCATAGTTAGTTAAAATTTTTTTTTATATTGTAAAATTCATTTACAATATTAAATTTAGGCAAAAAGGCCAATGCAAGTAATTTTTTTATAAAATATCTAAATTTGGTATCTGACTTATATAAACTCGCTAAACTTTTCTGTTGAATATGCCTGTAAATCATTTGGCCAAAATGAAACAAACAATTAGTAATTTGCAGTCCAATAAATTTTGAGGAAAAGCTTATTTTTATAGCAGCTTCATTATCACAAACTAAATTTTTAAGTTTAATTTGATAATCTAATAATTTTTCCAATGTATTTAGCATAAGTGTATAATCACTAACACGTTTACCTGGTAGTAAAATAAACTAAAGGAAGAAATCTATTATAGCAGGATATATGTATGATAAATAATTGCGAAAATTGTAAAGGTGCTGACCTAAAGGTACCATCACAAACCCAAGCTGTAGAATTTTGAATTAAACTTTGAGTCTTCATTAAATAATATAATCATTCTCTCTGCAGAATTGTAACCGCTATCAAATTGTAAAAATTTTTTTTATCTAGCGTTACTTTAAACGCTTCTGGAATATCATCTTGTACATCATTTTTAAAGTTAGGTTATTATCTCTACTTCTTATTTATTTAAAGTTCTAGTTAGGTTTTTATATGAACCTAGTTGAGCTCTTTCGCCAACATCCAAATTTGTTACAGATTGGAAGTATACTTCTCGATTACTTAACGGTAAAGATGTTCTTAACTCTTTCATATTTGATTTTGTAATTATTAATTTAACTTGTTCTTCACTTAAAGCATCATGATTATAGAAATTTTCTTCATTGTATGTCACAGAATTAGAAACAATAAGCCTGGCTTTGCAAAACTTTGTTGAACATCTGTAAATTTCATTTTCTTTGATATTTCTAGCCAGGTAATATTTATAATTTTTATAAAAGCAATTTTTGTTTTCTTTTGCGAGTTTAGAAAAATAAGGTCGGACATTTAAGGTTAAAAAATTATTTAAAAATTTGGGGAAAATTCCCCTTTGGGGAAATTTTCCCCCAGCCAGAAATGGAATATTGCAATGTTTATTTGTAGAAAAAAGAGTATTTGTATGTTTTCAAAATTGAAAATTTAATTTATTTTTTTATAAATTCATTTTCAAAAATGACCTTATGAATTTTATTGCTCTGTTCATTTTTATTCTAAACTATATTTGGGGAAAAATTACAAAAGCAATGATTGATGATATAAATGAAGAAGTTTTGAAAGGTGAAGGTTTGATGTCAAGTGCTTTAGATCCATATTTGTCATACATTTATTTTGATTCAATATTATCTCAGTTAGGGAAATCGTATTTTGATAAAACTCCACTTTTAAAGAATTTTATTGATAGGTATTTTGGTAAAGACAAGCCAGAAAATATTTTAGATGCTATTCTACATACTTTTTTTTCTTTATCAAGGGGAGGTACTATTACACGTGATGTTATAAATTCTAGTATTATAGAAAGATATTTTATTAATGAAATATCCAGATCCAAAAGTATAAAAATGTTTTCAACGTTTTTTCTTAAGCTACTAAAGAAGGATGATGCATTTAAATTTAAAAGTAATTTTATTGATGAGCAAAATTTAATAATTGATCCTGAACTCTCAAAAATTCTCAATAATGATATTGAAGTAGATCAAAACACATTAGTACTATCTTTAATAACACTTAATACCTTTATGTTAAAAGTATTAGATACTAAAGACGAACTTAAAGAATATGTTACGAATATTTTAAATAATCTTACTGACGAGGATAAAGAATATATAAAGACATCTCCTTATTACTTTCTTAAATTTAACAAAGTAGAAAATAATAATGAAATAACGATTTTTAATACACTTTACAATATTCCTCATCCTAAATTTGTTTTTAATTTTTATAAGCTACGGGAATATGTTGTTCCAATACCAACTGGAAAAAACTTTAAGAATAAGAATTTTAAAGATTTAACATTTTTTGATTCTGTTGAATTCACTTTATTATATTTATGTAATTTTTTATTTTATGACGACGAAAAGAACAATTTAATTTAGAACATTTACAATTAAAAGAGGATTCAGATCTTTTGAAATTTTACACTAAATACAAAAGACCATTTGATATTTTTGATGATGATATTAGAGAAGATTGGTCTAAAGTTCTAGAAAACTTACAGGGTATTGATATTGATGAAGAAGTAGAAAACGATAATCTTGACAGAATTTATTACAAGAATGAGGATACGGACACCGATTTGAAGTCATCTATCCATAATGTTATAGCTGTTTTGGCTGACATCTGTAGTTCAAAAATAACGATGTTAAAGAAAAATACATTGAGTTATTTAACAGAAAGTTAGAAGCCAATAGTGTTATTACTCTCTTAGAATCATTTTTTAAACTTCTTGTTAAAAAAAGTGCAGACTTAAAATGCGAAAATAAGGGTATAGAAGTAATAAATTATTCAATTAACGGTAATATAAATTTGACTGCAATAGCAAATGATGAAAAAGAATCTACAAAACAACTAAGCTTTATTTTTACTAGCAATTATACCAACTTTTGTTATAATTTAGATGAAAATTTTCAATTTCTTGATGACTTAAAAAAAATTTCCTTTGAATTTAAAGACAACGAAAAATTTAATGCTCTCGAATTTATCATAGTAAGTTACGTTGATGAATTGCAAAAGAAACTATTTAACAAGCTTCCAGAAACTGACAATAAGAGATGTTATATTAGAACTTCTCCTTTAAGGTATTAAAATAAAATTTTATTTTTACAATTTTTCTAGCAAAGTCATCCGTTCTAAGAACAAGGTTATTTAAATAATCATTAGGCATTTGTAATAATTATTGTTTATAACTAATTGTAAGTGTTAAACACTACAACATGCTTGTTATTTAAATTTTTATGTTTTTACTGTATGGATAAAATAAAAATCTTTTATAATTACAATTATTTTATATTGTAACTAGCATAGCTACCCGTTCTAAGAACGGGGTTATTTTAATAATAATATATGCACTTGTAATATTCATTTTTTTATTTTAAAATTGGTCTTTTATGTTTTACATCACAACATGTTTGTTTTTAATACTTTTAAAAATTTATGTTTTTTTCTCTTAGGGGTGAAAAATTAAATAAAGGAGATTGTCAAAATTATTTTATTTAATTTTTTAACCCCTAGAGAAAAACAAAAAACATCAAAAAATGCTTATTTTTACAATTTTTAAATTCTCATTTTTTTTACATTATGGGTGTAAAAACTAATTTTGATAATATTTTAAAGAAATTCATCTAAATATAACGACTTATCTTAATAATTATACACACACTTATAATAATTATTTTTGAATTTTAAAATCAATTTTAGATGTTAAATATTATTTTATGTTTGTTTTTTTAATTTTTTCTTTACATTAAGGGGTTAAAAAATTAAATACAGATTTTTCTTATCATTTTATAATATAGAGATTTGTTATTAAATCTTCTTTTTATTTTATATTTGATACTTACAATTAATTTATATTGTAATTTGTTATTAAATCTTCTTTTTATTTTATATTTGATACTTACAGTTATGTAATTTGTTATTAAATTTTAACTAATTTTTAAGCCTTTTATGATTAAAAAGGGGAATATATTATAATTGATTTAATGTGTATTTCCACTTCTTTATTAAAAGCTTAATACAGAGGATGAAGAAATAAATAACACTTATGGAGTTTATAAAGCTGTTTTAAATCTAAAAAAGAAGCTAGTAGCTTATTTTTTGAATAATATAGAAATTGGACAATCTTCAAATTCAAGTAAAAAAGATTTGGATTTTCCTTTATTATATAAAAAGAAGATTATGATATTATTAAACAAACAAAATACACAGTAAATAAGATCTTAATAAAAAAATTGCAAAAAAAAATTAATAAATTAAATTTTAAGAAGTTTTTACTCTCTTTTTATTGGCCATTTTCTTTCCTAAACATGTGCATAATCAAAAAAACCATACTGGGATAAAGGCATAAAAATGATAAAAATAAATATGACAATAATCTGTCTAATTTTGTAAATACTAAATACATTGACCTAATTTCTATAAATATACTCACAGGATATAATATAAACAATTATATCTTACTATTTTTATATATCTATTCTAGAAATATAATATAGATATCGGATACAATCTGTAAGATACCAAGAGGTCATGACTATATAAAAATATTTATCGCATGAATATAAAAAAAAAACTATCCAAATATTAACATTCTAAAAATAATTGAATACTGTGGGAAAATATCTAGAATTGCTTTTTTGTAATTTGATATTTAAAATCTCTAATAAAAAAATGATTGAGAAATAGCTACATCAACAAAAAGATTCTATTTTTTGTATATATAAATATGTAGCTAGTTTGTTAAAGCAATAATGGCAAAGAAAATTCCTAAGATATTATAAAGGTTATATATTTCATCGAAGTGAGGGATAAAATATTAACTTTATAATTACAATAAATTGTCCCTTATCTTTTATTATTGTAAAATTTATAGAACAAACAAAATTTGATTAAATTAAAAAACAACTTTTAGAATAAAAAAAAAGTCATTTTTTAATTAATAAACTGATTATAAGATTCAGTTTTTTATCTTATATCTAATCATTTTGATGAATTTAATGATTGTAAGATTCAGTTTTTTATCTTATTTCTAATCATTTGGATGAATTAATTGTATCATGTAGTTGATTTTAACTTATATAATATATGAATTTAAGAGATTTGTAAATAGTTGTTTATAAAACTTACTTTAAATCTCATAATAATAGCTATTCTATAAATTTCTTATTTTAAAAGTTATATTCACACTAAATAAGTTTTTATTTTAACAGTATTTCCATATAGCATAAAATAAATAAAGTATTTTTATTAAAAATTAAATAATTGTTAATATTTGACTTAAAGTGACAGAATTTTTTTTGTGGTTCTATACAATAGCTGAAATTACACCAATAAGAATTACTTTTAATCTATAAAATCTATATTTGTACTCGTTTTTATGTTTATAAACAAAAAATGAATATAAGACATTTTAATTTATATGGTTAATTATAGCATATATAAGTATAAAAAGTATACTTAAGTCAATGTCAATTGTTTTGTTGCGTCAAATATCTTATTTTTAACTAATAAATACTTAAATCAATAAAATGTAGTTTTTTGCAAATTGTTATTTTAAACAATGTTTTATTGTGGCAAAGTCAGTAAAGAAGCATTTTAAAAAAGTAAGTCTAAGCAATCTGCTATAGCTTGTATGTTAAGTATTTCTATTTGATCAACAAAATTTACAAATACATAAAATCTTTGAACTATTTAAAAATCAATATTAACAATATTAAATGCATCAGCAAATGTCATATGATTGTAAAGAATTATTAATAGATACACTTATGTGTCTTGTGATAATATTATTTTTATGATACTAAAAATTAGTTTATTGATTTGAAAAATTAAAAAATAAATAAATCTTTTGATTTGTATAATGCTAGAATAAAAGAAGAAGTCACTTCATAATAATTTTCATAAAATAGTTTATTTGATTTTTTTTAATATTAATAAAATACTTCTTTTTAAAAAATTTTTACCCATAAATGCGTTGTGTTGATATATAGAAATGTGTTTTCCACCAACAATTTTTGACTATAGATTTAAAATGGATATCCACAAAATAGATGCAAGTTATTTTGATGTATCTGATCTTGACAATGATATTACAGATTTAGGTTATAAGTATAAAATGTTGTTTAAGTTATTATACGATAGAAAAGAAATAAAAGATACTGAAACCGTTTATGATCATTATAACAAAGATGAAAATGCTTTTACATACTCAACAAACTTTGAGATAGCTAAAAAATGTTTGATGAAGGAGCGATAAATGCCACTGATGAATATGTCAAAAAAGATGAATAGTAGTAATATTAAAATTTTGCAGTTCATTAATCTCCACTAATATGGTCTTAGCTAAATTTTTTTGGATAGTTAATAGATGCATAAAAGATAATTGGTCAAATTTGCAACAAATTCATGATCTTATAGAATCCTATAAACAATTAATCTTGAAGATACTCGTATTAAGGAATTAGAATTATTTTTAAGTTTTTGAATTTGGCAAAAGAAAAAAGAAATTAAAACGAGCTGATCAAATTATTAGATATATTATTCTTAAGTATTTAGAACATTATAATTTTTAGAAGAAGATTATAATAGTTTTAAAAAGCTCGATTTTTACAAAATTTTTGGGTGTTCGGAAGAAGTTTTGGATGTTTTAAGAGAACTCAATTTCGATGATCTAATAGGAAAACTTTTTGATGATCACGAACAAGCATTTTTTAAATTTTGCCAATAATCTTAAGAAATAAACTTTTTATTTTTATATAATCTAAAATATAAAAATTTTTTTTTTCGTATAATGTCTTACTGTTGAGATAAAATTTTTATTTGCATAAAAGTAAAGATGTAAATTTATTGAACGTTTATAATTAAACAATTTTCAATATTGTAAAAGTTTATGCATTTTAGTAACAATTAATAAAATTTTACAGAAGTAGTAAGAGGTTTTTCAGTTTTTAAAATGAAAATTTAAATCTTTTGATAACATGTGGTTGTTATAAGAAAAAAGTACACTAATTTAACTTTATAGCTTGAACCCTAAGAGTGAGTTATATATTGTAAAAGATATTTATTTTTCCAACTATTGTTGTAATATAAAAGTACTATACAAAATACTTAACTTTTCGTAAACAATAGATAAATATACACAATTTTGACAACCAAAATCTTTAATTGTAAATTTATAAATTAAAACCTTTTAATATTGAAATTACAAACTGTAAATATACTTGCCTTATATCTTTTATAAAATATTATAAAAACTTTTAGACATTTCAATATTAAAATTTTGTTTACACTTTATAATTTGAAATATCTTGACAAATTTTATAAAACCCTTCAATGAAAATTTTGTAGGAAAATATCTCCTGATTTAGATGCAGACACTATTTTTAACCATTTTAAAACTTTTGGAGAAATAGAACACTATAATTTTAAAGGTCAATTTGCTTTTGTTGAATTTAAAAATGAACAAGATGCTATTAAAGTTTTAGATAGAAGAGAAATAGAAGTAAATGGTCATATTGTAATAGTAGAAGCTTCTACTACTAAAGGAAGACCAAGAGATACTTATAATGAACCAAGGTACAATGATAATTATAATGAGTCAAGATACAATGATAATTATAATGAACCAAGATACAATGATAATTATAATGAGTCAAGGTACAATGAACCAAGAAGATATGATATGATCGTCGACCATTATATGATGATTACAGACCTTCTAGGTACTCTTCTAATTACAACTATTCAGCCCAGGAACCTTATCCACCTAGATATGGTTATAATTTAAGAGAAGAATATAGGCAACCACAGAGATCAGATAGGGAAGATTGTTCTTACTGTTCAAGATGTGAAATACATGGTCACCCGAGATTTTCAAGGAGAGACAATTATGAGCCTAAAAACCAAGAAGGAACATCCTAATGATGTAAATAAAATTGTAATACAAGATTTACCAAATAATGTTGAATTGAGTGAAATTGACAACTTTGTAAAGGCGAATGGATTTGAATTTATTTTTTCTAGATTGACTATGAAAAGAGATTCTGCTATTGTAGAACTAAGAAATATTGAAGCAAGAGATCAAGCTATATCTAAACTTAATGGATTAGAACTAAAAGGATCTGTTGTACACGTAAGGGAGTTTAGAGTTAGTGGTAACTTTCAAAATACTCAAGCTACTAATAATAGGAATAATGAGGAAAGTCAAGGTATTGACATATATTCTGGATTAGATAAGTAAAAATAAACGTTTAATTTTAGTGTTTTAGACTTAAATTATAAAATAAACATACTTTGTATTGAACAAAATAATAGATTGTAAATATATAAGTAAAACATAGCGTGTTCTATACAATAGCTAAAGTTTCTCCAATAATATAAATTATTATTATAGATTGTAAATATCTAAATGGCTTGTCTCATATTATTTGAGACATTTAAATTTGCAAATATTTAAGATCTTATACTTTGATAAATAGTAAGCTTTTACAAAGATCCAATTTCAAACATAAGCAATTTTTAGTTCTACATTATGCATAAAATAATACAATTAATATTAGATTAAAAAAAGAAAATTATAATGAAACAAAGTATATTTAAGAATTCAAAATTATCTTTTAAGATCTTTTTTGTGTTATACAAATAAGTAGGATGTCTAGCATTGCATTAAGATAGTTTAAAAATAAAATTATATTTATGTGTTTAAATTAAGAAATCATAATAAGATTCTTTTAATATCAAATAAGGCTCTGTTATGGAGATTTATATTTTACAAAAAGATCAAGAAATCTGTTGCTTAGCTAAAATATTATTTAGAAATTTATAATATGACAAATTACTTTTCATTGCATAAATAGATAATTTGCAACTACCGGTGAAATATTCAAAGATAATAGAAATAAACAATATTTTACTTTTATTAATTTATCTATAGCTGGTATTTTTAGAAAAAGTTAATTTCTTTTGTTTTTTATTCATCAAGTTAAAATTTAGAAACACAATTAAAAAAAGATCGGTTATCAAAAAGAAAATGAAAATTGAAACATGTCAAAATAAAATTTTGAATTTGTAAAAAAAGTTAGACCACTATAATATTATCTTTTTATACTGTAAGAAAGATTGTTAATCAGAAACTTTTAAATTTGTTTAAATTATACAGGGTTCTTTTTTATATTTATTGTTGATTTTTAATTTTTTTTTCGATTTTATTTTAATTTTAAATTTTTTGAATAAATAATGCTACATATAAAAAAGTGGCTTCATTGTCCGATTTAATTTAAATGATCTTCTTGTAAATAATAAAAATCAAACTAAATGCTATTTCATTAAAATATTAGATTAGAAGAAAATGTTGAATTTTCAAAAGTAATTGTTAAGCTTGTGCATAAAATAAAAAAAACCAGATTTTTCTGCTTAATAAAATAAAGCTTTATGTAGTCTTAACTATTATATTAATATATCAGAGCAAATTAACATTTAATTAAATAATTAATAAATTTAACTAAAATGTTTATTTTTTAACTGGAATGTTTACTTCTTCAAGTAATAAATTTAACTGAAATGTTTATTTATTTAATTAAATTTTATTAAACGTATAAAATAATCTTTAAATTTTGTTTCTGATTTTAAAAATTATATTAAATTTAATTAGTTAAAATGTCAAATTTACAGTTTAATTATTAAATTTGCTTTAATAAAATTTATTGTTAATTTAAATTTCAACAAAAGGAGTTTTTTAAATTTATAATTTGTTGTTTTTACTGACATTCTGTAACTTCTTTTATTTTAAAATATAAATTAAATTTTTATGCATAAATTTATGATTTTAGTAAACCCCAATGATTGAACCAGAAAATAATGAAATGTCAGGAAAGGTTTTTTGAATATAGAGGAAATCATCAGCCTATTGTAATTAGAAAAAGGAAAAGAAGATGGTTTATTATGGTCTTTGTGTTTGATTTCTTTTATTATTTCAAGAATGTTCTTATTATTTTTCAATAGCAAATTTTGATCTTAAAGATTATGCAGTTAATCAGATTAATTATAGTACAGAAAAAGCAAAAGCTATTTACGTAGAGAATACATTGTAATGCATATAGTCCTTTAAATGCTCAAATATTAGAAGGAGTAGTTAGTTTTTATTCTATTCGAAAGAGTATAATACAAGGGAATTGATGGAGAGTTGCATATTCCACTTATTCATATTGAAAAAATATAAGAATTTACAATTTAAAGGAAATGTAGTTTGGAAAAATGTTAGACCCAAAGTGATATGAAATTTAGAAAATTTAAAAATGATTTAAGTGTTTTTTTTGCTGGAAATGTTTGGTTTAGATTTTGTTATATTAAGTTTTGGAAATCTATTCAGATGAAGTAAATTTAAGCTATCCTTTTGGTGCAGCAGAAAATGATCAAAGTAACTTGCCAATTCATGTGAAAAGAGTAGACGCTTCGAGTTCTTATATGCTATTCAATTGATGTTGAACTTGAACTTTTTGATTTTAAAGTACCAACATATTTAAATGTTTTTTAGACAATGTCATTTTAATTTTTTAGGAGATTTTCCTTGTAAAATAACTTTATTTAATCAAGAATTTCTAATGGAAGATTTTAAATTCTATAGTTGTAAGAATTACTATTGAAAAGAGTTTTTACGAATTTACAAAAATACTCTTTGGAAAGTTTTAATCGTAGTGATTTCTTATGGATTCTTACATCTATTGATTTTCTAAAGATCGCATAAAAATTGATAATACGTATTCAATAATTAAAAGATTATATAGCAATAAAGCTTGATGAGACAACCCCAAGAAAAAGACAAGAGTAATAATTAGAGATATTGAATTTGATAGAATAAATTACTTGGCCAATTGGATATTGATTTGGATGCTTTCCCATATATAATCGCGTAGAACTATTTTACATTTAGGAATTTTACCAAGGTATTTTGTTTAAAAATGATTATAAAGTTTTTTCTAATATCTGTATTATTTGTTGATGCAAATGAATTTCTAAGGATTAATTATGAAGTTGAAATAATTAATTTACAAGATTTAATTTCTAATATAAGATGTATGAGATCTATGTATCTTACTGATACGGAAAAAAGGTTTTTTAAAGGAGTATATTTAAAATACGATGGAAAGTCTCTTATTGTTTTTACAGAAGATGACTATCATGTGATTTATCAGAAAAAAATGGAACAAAGCCTTTTCAACTTTTATGCTAATTTATCCATTCTATTGATTCTTTTGACAATTTGTACTAATTTGTTCTTCTTGGGTATTGGAGACAATAGGACGGAATTTATTTCTCCATTTGTTTTTGAATTTACCGCGTTTGAATTTTAAAATTTCTAGTCACTTTTTGAATGTAAAATTACAATTATCGAAAGTGACTATACTTATTATAATGAAGGGGGAGTGGAAGGAATTTGATCAGAAGTAGAAGTTAATTTAACAAAGAATTATAATTTAGATAATAAGGAAAAGGCCAAACCCTATTTATTATTTAATACACATTACAGATCAACTTGAATATACATTTTCTGTATCGAAGGTTCAAAAATGATATTTCTATATTTACCTTTATTTTGACACTAAAAATTTAGAAATTTTTTACTAGATATTTTAGATATAAATCCATTTAAATTTGGAGTGCATATCAGTCAGTCCTTGGGATATTCTATTACTAATGATTGCAATTATATATTCAAAACAAATAATTATTTCTAAAGGTCTTTTTCTAAATTAATATTTTCAGGTGCTGAATTTGTAGATATGAAAAACATATTGTATTCTTTGAAGATTGTGAGATCTCTTTTGCTATCATTGATAAAAATCTATACATCTTACATTTGTAATTGTATTTTAGAGATCAAAGTCTATTTTCAATACAGGAGTTATAGAATTTTAAATTTCCGATTTTTTTAGATTTGGAAAATGTTCCAATGCACTTGGAACTGTATTTGCTCCTTTCTTTTAAATAGTTTATTTGCAACGAGAGTGAAATGATTAAATTTAATGATTCTAAAACTTTACGCGATTCAGACAATGTTGATCACACTACTGGATTTGGAGATAAGCAACCTCGAAAATATGCTTTGAATTGGGATTAAGTCAAAATATTATAGATAGTTTAAAATATAGGAAGATAAATTTAAGCCTATTAATATTTTTATAAAACAGATAATTCAATAGATAATTAGCTTCTCTTAGTATAAGTACTCGACGTCATAATAATGTGTTGCTTATCTCACTTTTAATGCTCAGATATCCAAAAAATTATTTACTACTAAATCCCCTTGTAATTTATTTGTAAGTTATAATACAACTATTTTAAAACCTGTGGAAAGAGAAGTATTGTTAAAAACTATTAGATCCTTTTTTTATATTGCTTTGGTTGAAAGATAAAAACAATAATGATGATATTTCAGTTTTAACTAATTTATCTCTTGATGCCTCAGATACCAAATTTGTGTTAAAGCCTGAATTAAAATCAAGTTTAATGAGTTTTACCTTAGAAAATTATGGATTAAGAGACTTCTTAAGGTATAAATTAGCAAATATAATTTCTAAACTATTTAATGATGTTCCTGATAAATTACTAATTGATTTATGCGCACAAAACTTAGATGTTTTTGCTCTTGAATTTTTAAAAGGTGGCAAGTACAAGAAACCAATTGAAGTTTCAATTGTAAATTTAACTTGTTATCAAATCTTTGATCTTGTTGATGAAAATACGAAAAATGATGAAATGACAGCTTTGAAAAGTTTTACAGATATAGATTATTTTAATGGAGAAATATACACAAGACCAGACTTTACACCAGAATCAAATAGTATTTTTACTTTACTTTATGGTGTAAAAAATAATTATAGTCTCAAATTTAATTTTAGATTGAAACTTAATGATAATGGTATAAGAGAAATTCCTGGAAAAGATCTGAAATTTTATTATGATTTTTTCGAATCTATTTTTGAATTAATTAGAGATGATGTAACTCCGAAAGAGGCTAATATAAAAAGTTATCCTGTTCTTTACGAGATATCATCAATTAAAATATTTATAGGGGTCAATTATAATATTAAATTTCCTAAAAATATTAAATTAGTTGGAAATTGTAAAGAACTTGATTTTTGTGTTATTAATTTAAATAATCATAAAGGAATAGATGGATATGTTACACTGAATGTTAAAAATGTAATTAAGATATTACTAACAATATCAAATTTAAGGATAATACTTTTAGAAAAGGATGAGATTTCTTGTTTATTAAAACAAGAAAATATAATAGTTCAGTATGGATTTGATTTAAGAGTACTTCTTTATAGATTATTTGGTAGAGTGAGTGATAATTTATATGAACATTGTCAAAAAGGAATAGATTTCTGTAGTAAGTACATAGGAAAAGGATGCAACTATTTTTATAAAAAAGAAAATAAATATGACAATGAAAATTGTAATGAACATCAAATTATGATGTTAACTTAATTTAATAAATAAAAGTTTGTTTATAATTTTGAATGTATTCATAATTGTAAGTAATTTATTTTAATATAGAATATATTTATATAAGTACTTTATTATAATATGAAATATATATATTATAATATAGAATGTATCATTAATATGATGTGTATGTTATAATGATTATTAATAAATTAAGTATTAAAATTGACTATGTCTATAGAAAATGATTAGTACAAGACTCATCTTACTTTTTTAAATTATGAAGTTACTCATTAATGAGATATTTACAAGTTTAAGAAGATTTAGATCTTTTGATGATTAAAATAATGGAAATAAATTTATAGAATTAAATATTTTAAAATAAAAAGCAACTTACTGAATTAGGTTTATATAAATTGCCATAACAAATGACGTCATGTAAAATTTAATAAAAAAAGACTTTTTGCATAAAAACAAGTACAAATTGTAAATAATAAGTTATATTAAAATGTAAACATAACGGCATTACTTTAAGATATCGAAATTAATACTAAATTATTAATATGTCAATATAATGGGTGGTAAAAATAATTGTTTATAAATTTAAAAATATAATGAATTATCATTTTAAAGTTATGTTTTTAATACAACTTTGTAATAATTTAGAAAATGATGTAATTTAAAAAAAAAATATAATGAATTATCATTTTTAAAGTTATGTTTTTAATACAACTTTGTAACAATTTAGAAAATGATGTAATTTAAAAAAAATTTATTTTTTAATTGTAAATATTACTTTGCAATAAGCTGGAAACTAAATATTACAAATATAAATGAACTTTTTAATAAAAAAATTATTTTTTAATTAAATTTTTTTCTGATCAAAAACTAATTTAACTTTATTTTAAAATTGTAAATATTACTTTTCAACAATTTAAAAAGTAAATTAAATTTTAATTTAAAAATATAAAAAATTTATTTGTCAATTTAAAGTTTTTTTCTGATCAAAAACTAATTTAACTTTATTTAAAAATTTTAAAATAAATTAAATTAGAAATAAAAATAATTAAAATAAACAAATAAAAGTATAAAAAAAATTTTAGGGGTAAATAAAAATGAATTCAATTCTTATTTCTTTTATACTTTGTATTTGAAAAAAATTCAAAAGTAATTGAAGAGGTTATAAACTTAGAAGATAATGTTGTCTACAATGTAAAGACAGATGGTAGAGGTGGTATAGAAATAAAGTCAAAAAATCCAAATGAAAATGAATGGAGTTCACCAAAGAAACTTAATGTACATGAAAATGCTGGACAACTACTAGAAAATGGGGCTCTTATAGTCAAAACTGAAGATGAAAACTTCATTCTCGCTTACGCTCCGAAACCTGAAGATTTCCAAAATCAACCTGTACAACCGAATTATAAAATTGACGAATACAATAAAATGGCTAATGATGAAAATACAAAAGAAGCATTTTATAAAACAGAACCTAAATTTGTAGAAGGAGTACAGACAGAGAAGAAATCAACATATTACGACTATAAACCAACTCAACAACAGAAAATAGCGGCATCTAAACCACCAAAAAAGAAAGCTAAAAAAGAAAAGAAAGAAAAAAAAGACGATGACAATGTAGACGAAGAAGAGTCCGAATCCAATGGTGTTTACAATCTAGTGCCTTATATTTCCACTTGTATAATGTGGGCTTTATTCACTAGTTTCTAATAAATAATTAGACGTTAATTTTTTTTACTAGGTGACTTTATTGTAAAGTTGGCAGGTCCTTATTTTAAAATTAATTCAAGTGAGTATTTTATTTGTTTAATTTTAGAAATGAATTAAAGTTACAACCGTCAATTAAGTAATTTACATACCTAATAAAAATATATTAAAATATACTTGATATCTTTTTAGCATCAATGAGATTCTTCACACCATACAAAATGTATATTAAATTATAATACTAACATACTTTAAATAAACAATTAAAAAGGTAAGAACACCTAACTGTTTATTTAAAATGTGTTAGTATTAATACTTAATTGTTGTGTAGAACAGTTACAGATTTTAAATTAAAAACGAAAAAATTTAAGTATAAGTTTTATAAAAAGCCTATTTTTGATTTAAAAAAAGTATCTTTACAAAATATAACTCCACTTAAAACTTTTTAATTTTATATTAAACTCTTTAATTTTACTTTTATATTAAACTCTTTAATTTTACTTTTATATTAAACTCTTTAATTTTACTTTTATATTATACTTAGTATGTAACTATTATATTAAACTTAGTAATCATCTTAGTATTATAATAAGTAATCATATTAGTATGAAACTATTATAATAAACTTAGTATTATAATTAGTAATCATCTTAGTATGAAACTTAGTAATCATCTTAGTATTATAATTAGTAATCATCTTAGTATTATACTTAGTAATCATCTTAGTATGAAACTATTATATTGTACTTAAGCTTATAAATTAATATTATTTAAACATATAAAATCTATTAGGACATTAATTATATCTAAATATAAAATGTATTAAATATCAAATCTGTGATAAATTTACGTTCTCATAATATTCTGAATAATAATAATTATATACCCTTAAGTTGGTTTTAATTTTTTTTGCAATTAATAGGCCCGCTGTATTTTCAATTGTACCTATAGTTCTTAAAAAAAGATCAAAATCGTCAATGATCTCTTTAAAAATGAATAAAATTTCTTGTAAATCTTCTTTTATATTTAATTTGTTCACTAAATTTGAAAATTGTTTCAATATTGATTTTTTAAATCAGAAAATTATCATTTATAAATAAATCGACAAAACACAAAGCTATAAAAATTTTGCAAATAATAAAACAAGGTGTTGTTTGGTATTTATGATTTTTTATAACTTCAATCATATTAGCGACTTCTATCTGATCTTCTTCATCACTTTGTAATTTAAAAATAATATTTTCAACAAAAATCAATTTATCTTTTTTTAATAGTAGTAATATAATAATAAATTGTTATAACTTTCACTATCTATTAAATTTGTTATAATAGTCAATAAAATATCATCTGGAAGAGAAATAATAAAATTTCAATATATTTAAAATCTTCAGAATCAAATTCTGAAAAAGTTTTTTTAAATTGTAAAATTTTTTCCTGAAAACATTTTAAATCTACAAGCTCACTAAAAAGATTTCTATCGAGACAGTAACCAATAAATTGTCATTATTACTTAACTCCTCTTTAACAATATCGTGTATTTCATCATTATAATAAAAACTGTACATTGTAAAATTAAAATTTTTAAAAAAAGTTAGAATACTAGTTTCATCAACATTTTCATCTGTAAAGTTCTTAATTAGTTCTATGAGTACAAACTTTCTCCAATTAATTTCAGATTCCTTAATAGTAAAATATTTATACCAATTTAACGATTTAATTACAAATTTAAAATGTAACTCATTGTCAATAGTTAATATTTGTGTTTGTGCAAAAAGATGTGCATCTAAAAAAGTACAATTAATATGATGGTTAGCAATAATTTTAATATTGCAAAATCTATTTTTAATTTCCGAAATAACTTCTGACTGAAATTTTAAGCTTTCTGCGTTGTAATACATTGGAAAAATATTAATAAAAAAATAGATAATTTTTTCGTTATCTAATTTGAAACTTAAAATTTTTTTAATTACCTTTTTTAAAACAACTTCATTGGGTAAAAGTGAAAAATCTTTATATCGATCAATAGAATGAGAATGACAATTCTTTTCATTTACTTTTATGTTTGAATGTTTAGTACAAACAACTTCATATGGTTCAAGTAGAATAAAAACAGAATCACCTATAAGTGTTTCGAGTATTTTTATATAAATACCAGTTGTAAATTTATCTTTAATTACCCGATTAATAGTCTCTTCTAAGTTTAGTGATGTAGAAAAAATAAAAATAAATCTAAAAAAAATCATAGGGGTAAAATTTTTACATTACTTTTATAAAAAATATATTAAAGCTTTTTAGTAAATGGTAAAATAAAAAAGCAAGTTTAAGTTTATACTGAGTTTTTTCTGTCTAGTAACTAGTGTTGATTTTGACAGGTCATTACACTGACTGATGACAGTTAAAATACTGTGTCTGGAATAGTTCAAAAATACATTAAAAAGTATTATTGATAATTTATCAACTAGAAAATAAAACTTAAATGATATCAATCACAAACTTACTTTAAGAAACATTAATAAAATATTTTATAGCTAATTAATTTAACTCTTTATGGCTAAATTTACTTGATGATTTAGAATTGTAAAGGTATTGTGCTTTCTTAAAAGTTTTGGCAATGTAAAATTTTTAAGATATACTTTAACACGTTTGTAAATGAATATCAAAAATTAAAATTGTTCAATCTTATAAATTTAATAATTGTATTTGAATTCAGTAAGTGAAAGCATTTGTAAGATCTTTAAGAAGAATAATTAAAAACCATATTGTAAGAATTAAAGACGTAGAAAGTAAAATTATAAAATCTGATCATTTGACACATAGCCTTGTACTTTAAAAGATGCTAACTTACTAAAATGTACAATAAATATTTATCATATGAATCCTTAATATAGTATAATAATAATAATCCTATAGTCATAGAAATGTATGACTGATATATAATTAATATTACTACAATATATGTTATTTTAATTAGTAGTTGATGAATAAACAATATAACTATATAAACTTATATAACTAATATAACTATAATATAAAACTGATATATAACTATAATATAAAACTGATAAATTGTAAAACCAATTAAACTATATAAAATAATATAACTATAATAAACAATATAACTGATATAAAATTAATATAACTATAATAAAAAACTAATATAACTATAATAAACAATATAACTGATATAAAACTAATATAACTGATAAAATAGAACTAACATAAAACTAATTGTAAATATAACTAATATAATATTAAACAAATTAGATGAAAAAAAAAATAATTTAATCTTCTTCATTAAGATTAGCATTTACAAGATCAAGAATTGTAAATCCTTTTGATATTGTATTAAGTTTTTGTTGAATTTCTAAATAGTCATTAAGTTCTCTATTACCACAAATCATGTCAATAACAAATCCCGACTTACCAAACCTTCCTGATCTTCCAATTCTGTGAATATAAGTTTCAACATTTAATTTATCATCAAAATATGGAAGATCATAATTAATAATCAAGTTAACCTGAGGAATATCCATTCCTCTAGAAAAAACATCAGTAGAAATTAATATTTTTGTTACAGCATTTTTAAACTTAATTACAACATTGTCTCTTTCTTCAACTGTAAGATCCCCATGTAAAATACCAACAGCATTTGAGTCATCAACGAGAATTTGTTGAATTTTTCGAAGTGTCGATTTTCGAGATACAAAAACAATTACTTGACCAACAGTTAAAAGTTCAAATAGAGATTTTAAGCTTCAATTTTGTCTTTAAAATTCAAATCCAAGTGATATAATTTGATTTCTTCTGGTTTTTTATTTTTTTGAGAGTAGAATATTTGGGCATCGGGGGCGTAAGCAGCTATTGTATTTTTTATATCGTCATTATAAGTTGCAGAAATAAAGACCTTTTGTGCTCGTTCAAAAGCCTTTAATAATCTAAAGGTTTGTGAACCCATAGTTGTTTTTTCTAATAGCATGTCGGATTCATCTAAAATTAATATTTTTATATTTCTATAATCTAACTGTCGTCTTGTTACAAGATTTAAAATAGACCCTGGACTTCCAAGTACAATTTCTTGGGTTAGTTGATTAGATTGTTTATCTCTTAAAGCTAGAAATGTTTTAATATTAGTATATTTTGTTACTTTTTCAATTTCACTATAAATTTGCATATTCAGTTCCCTTGTAGGACTAAGAATAACAGCTTGGACACCTTTCCCTTCTTCAATTTGTGTTAATAATCCAACAACAAAAGCTAATGTTTTACCACTACCACTTTGACTTTGAGCAGCTACATCACTTTTATCTTTAATAGCAGGTATTATTAATTTCTGGATAGTACTAGGTTTTTCATATCCTTCATCGTATAAAGCTTTAAGAATCTTCTCATCTAATTCCATTTTCTCAAATTTTTCAACTGATAAAAATTTATTTATATTTGATGTATAAATTTCTTTTACTTCAGAAGTAAAACCAGTATCTTCTTTTATAGCAGTAAAAAGTTCTTTAGCTACATCGAGTGAGTTTTGTATTGTTTTAGAATCCATGGGGTAAATAGAAAAAATAATTGTTAAATTTTAATTTTCAGCATAAACAAGGAAAAATTAGAGGAAGGGAGAAATTTTAATTTGTAAGTAACAATTTTTATATTACATAGAATATATTAATATGATTATATTACATAGAATATATTTTTAACTTTATTGAAGTATATAGAATATATTTATAACTTAATTGAATTTTATTGAATATATTTTACACATATTTATACTACATAGAATTATGTTTCACAATATACATAATTGAATTTTACAATATGACTAAATTACATAGAATACATTTTACAATATGACTAAATTACATAGAATATACAACAAACATATTTGAATAGAATTATATTTTACAATAAGATTAAAATATAATTTTATCCAGTTGTAAAATATAATTTAATCCTGTTGTAAAATATAATTTAATCCTGTTGTAAAATATAATTTTGGGATTTTTTACCCTAATGGATGTATTCGCAATTATAAACAAAAATAGAATGAAATATAATTTCCCTTCTAAAGAATATAAAGCTATTATGCTTAACTCTAAAGATATAATTGATAATAAACTAGAGCTTTGTACCTGCAAATACTATTTACTAAAATCAAATAAATATCTAAAAAAAAATATAAAGATATCACCTTATCCACTTTATACAGAATATATGAAGTGTCTTATTACTAGAAATATAAAAGATATTTTAGTATTAAGATCTAAACTCGAACCTTTTGATTCTTTTATAAATGAACTTGACAATCTCCTTACAAATCTAAATTTTAATATTAATACAATTAAATCTCAATATACTTGGAATGATATAGAAATTACATTTAATACAGAAGAGAAGAAGAATGATTATATTAATAATATTTATAAAGTAGAAGATAAGAAATATAACAATCAACTAGTCATATTTGCTACTAAAGTTGATAACAAAATAAAAGCAGTTAAAAGATTATTAAAAAAAGATATAACAAGAACACTTTGTATAAAAAATAAGTTTAAAGTGCTTTTAAAAGTTACAGAGACTTTTTTAAATTTTTTATCTGACAATTATGTTGAGTCAGAATATCTCAATAACCTAAAATATGAAGTTAAAGATATTTTAAGTTTTTACGATAATAAAGAGAAATTATCCCTAAAAATATTTTATGATGTAGAAAATGAAATATTAGAAAGTATTAAAATTAAAAATAAAAATGAGATGAGAGAAGATCTTATTACTTTTTTATCAGGGTATTTTTTGGCTTCTGATGATCAAGTAGATAATATTCCTTTTCTACCTGATTTTTATGATATAGCTTATGACTTTATTAAATATCCTATTAATGATAAAAATATGACTGAATGGATTAGTAATATGAATCTCAATAAATAATTAATATTGTTAATTACATATTTATTAATAATAATATCTCACTAATAATAAAATATTAAATGGTACCTTACTAATAACAATATTTTATAATAATGTTAATTACATATTTATACATAATAGTATCACACTATTATTTGATTGACTAATAATAAATTAAATAATAGTATCTCACTTATAATAACATCTTACTAATAGTATCTCACTTATAATAACATCTTACTAATAATACCTTACAAATAAATAATATATTCAATTTCTATCCCATATGATAGTCTACACATTTACTACAAAATTTAATTTCCCTTCAATTATTAACAAACAAAAGTACATTCTTATTAATACAAATAGTAAGATAACTTATACTCATCTGAGTATTGAGACAGTAGATATAAATTTATTATTAGATTATTTAGATTGTAATATTATTGAAAAAGATAGTAACATTAAATTACAAGATGGTAAAATAATAATAGAAGAGATTACAAATAAGAGAAAAGATGTTAGGAGGATCGAAGAAAGAATTTATGAGTTAAGTAAGGAAGATCGACTAATTGAAAATATTTTTAGTAAAATCAAAAAATAGCATGGGGTTCCTATCTTGTACATGAGTATGTAAATATTAAATTATATTTATAGATATGTAATTTATCATATCAATTATGCAATAGTTACTATACTAATATCAAATTTATAATAAGGGGTTCCTATCCTTGCCATTTGTGTATTTGACCCTTTTATAATATAAATCTCTATATTATTAAACCCTTTATGTTTTACACAGCTTTATTTTTAAATGTTTTAATTTACTACAACTTATATAAAGATTTATTAGTTCATCTGTTTAGTGGAATATATGTAAAAGATTAATTTGAGATAAATTTATAATTAAATGAATTAGATAAAAATATTTTTATATTGTTTTTTGTATATTGTATATTGTATATTGTATATTGTATATTGTATATTGTATATTGTATATTGTATATTGTATAATTTATATGTTATAAATCATTTATGCAATTACAGAATATAGTTATTTTATCAATACTAATTAATATACAATATATCAAATATGCAATTATTGTTCAATAATATTAAACCCCTTATTTATGAGACAGTTAAAATATCACGAAAATAAGCTTTTGAAAAAAGTCAACTTTCTTGAATGGAAGAATACTAATACTTCCAGAGAACATTTTGTTATAGGAAAATATAATCTCAAAGATAGAGAAGAATATACAAAATACAATAGAGTAGTAGGGAAAATAAGAAAGTTAACAGAAATGTTAAGCAGACTTAAAGAAAATGACTATATTAGAAAGTTAGTAAGTAGTAAACTAATTAATAAGTTATACGATTTAGGACTTATTAATAGTAAGAAGTTAGTAGATTGTACTAAAATATCAGTCTCTGATTTCTGCGAGAGAAGACTTCCTATGATTATGAAGAAGACTAGAATGATTGAAAATTTTATAGATGCTACAAGATTTGTTGAGCATGGGCATATTAGACTTGGTCATAAAGTTGTAAATGAACCAAGTGTTATTATTAGTAGATCTATGGAAGATTTTATTAATTGGGTAGATACTAGTAAAATAAAAAGGAAGATAGACGAATATAATGAAAATCTAGATGACTATTAAATAATATTGATATATAAATTTTATATTATAATATTTATTTATTATTATATTGATATATATTATTATATTGATAATGTAATTTTTTGCAATAATTATATATCATAATATAAACCTATATATTTATATATTATAATATAAACATATTTATTAATATTAATATTATTTTTACAAATGCATAAATACTACATAACAAATATATTACACTACATAACAAATATATTATACAATATATTAATATTAAATTATTATAATACATAACAAATATATTATACTACATAACAAATATTTATATTTATATATTTTTTTAAATACTAATTAAAGTCATTTATTACTCTAATGATTCAATCCACTCTTTAAAATTTACAACCTCATTTTTATTATCACTATTGTCAGTACTTACTTTACTAAAATGTAATATTTTATCATAAGTATAATCATAATCACAAACTTGAGCAGAACTTGTAAACCTACCTAATGGAGAACTTAATAACTCACAATCTTCATCATTTACAAATTTAGTATTAGAAATAAAATTGTCTATTTTTTTATAATTATTAAAATCCCTTGCAAATTCCCTGTGCTCGTATTCTCTAACGTGTAAATCATAATCACTAAATTTCGTATAACATACCTCACAAAAACCTGACTTAGGACCTTTTTTCTTATTTGAAGTTTTAAACTTTTTATTCTCTTGAAATGGACATCCTAATGGTTTACTGTTTAAAGATAATTGGGGTGGTTTTGTATACTCCTTATAAAAAGGCTGATATGTTCCTTGAATATCTTCAATTAAAATGTATTTCTCTTTAAATATTTTATAATTCTTCATTTCAAACCCTAAAAAAAAAATATTTTTTTTGTGTTGAGGCGGGAAACGAAATTATTTAATTGTTTTTAGTATATTATAAAATTTCTAATTGTTTTTAGTATATTATAAATTTCTAATTGTTTTTAGTATATTATAAAATTTCTAATTGTTTTAAATTTTGTTATAAATCTACAATATGTTTTCTTAAATCTACAATATGTTTTCTTAAATCTACAATATGTTTTAAATTTTGTTATAAATCTACAATATGTTTTCTTAAATCTAAAATTCTAAACAATTAGAAATTTTGTTATAAATTTTATGTTAAATCTTTTTACCCTTAAATGTCTAGTAATACTTTTACAGAAGAAGGAAGATTATTACAAACTGAATATGCTATAAAAAATGTATCAAAAGGGGGTACAATTATAGGACTAGTTTGTACTGATGGGGTTATGCTTTTAGGTATTAATAAAAATGATCTTGTAGATGAAAAAGAAAAAATCTTTAAAATTAATAAAAATGTCTACATTTCTGTCTGTGGATTATTTGGTGATGCCATGCTACTAAAAAAATATGGTCAGGTTAAAGCACAGGATTTTTTAGAGGAATTTGATTATGATTGTGATATTGATAGAATTTGTAATTATATTTCTGAGAAGAAACAACTTTTTACACAATACAATAGTACAAGACCATTTGGAATAAGTTTTTTATATGCTGGTATGAAAAATGATAAATATAAATTATGTTCCACTGATCCCAGTGGAACAATAAATGAATGGAAAGGTGTCTGTTTTGGTCAAAATGAAGATGTTATAAATAATGGATTAAGAACAGATTTACCCTCTGAGGAAATGAATCTTGAGAAAGGAACATTTGAAATTTTTAAAATTCTATCTAAAGTCACTGAATGTACTTCCAAAGATTTTAAGAAATATGAAATTTTGTATTATAAAAAAAATGATTCTCAATTCTTGGAATTTCAAGAAATTAAAAATATATTGGAAAGGATTGATGATGAAAAAAATAATAAATAATTTTCCAGTAACCTTTTTATATGTAAAGTGTTATAATTGTATTTATATAAACTATGTATAAGGAAAATATCAATTAATAATACTCGATTAATAATTTTTAAGTAAACTATGTATAAGGAAAATAATACTAAGGAAAATATCAATTAATAATACTCGATTGATAATTTTTAAGTAAACTATGTATAAGGAAAATAATACTAAGGAAAATATCAATTAATAATACTCGATTGATAATTTTTAAGTAAAGTATTAATGAGTAAAATATTACTAAGGAAAATATCAATTAATAATATCACAAATTAATATATTAGTAAAATATTAATAATATTCAATTAAACTCTATTCAAGTAAAATATTAATAATATTCAATTAAACTCTATTCAAGTAAAATATAAATAATATTCATATAAACTCTATTCAAGTAAAATATTAATAATATTCAATTAAACTCTATTCAAGTAAAATATAAATAATATTCATATAAACTCTATTCAAGTAAAATATTAATAATATTCATATAAATTCTATTCAAGTAAAATATTAATAATATTCATATAAATTCTATTCAAGTAAAATATTAATAATATTCAATTAAACTCTATTCAAGTAAAATATAAATAATATTCATATAAACTCTATTCAAGTAAAATATTAATTGATCAGTAAAAAACTTATTGAGATTTGGTTGGTTTTTAAACCTATAAAATAAACTTACAATATAAACAAACCCTAAATGAAACAGAAAACTCTTCAGAAAAGGAAAGAAAAAATAAAATCTAGAGATACTGTTACTAAACCTTCCTCCGATTCAATTCCCCCGAATGTAATAAAACGTACTATTCTCTCAATTATAATGATAAGTTTTTTTATCTTTATAAACTATTGCAATATTTTTTATCTCATTATATTTGTCATAGCACTAACAATATCTGTTCTAATAGAAATAATCTCTATTGCAAAAACTCCCCAAGGATACCCTTGTAGTAATTTTATAATATCTGGATTTACAGGTTTATATATTTATATTATCTATCTGAATCATTATCTTTACTCTTTCCATCAAGTGCTAATTTTTTATTATTCTTTAAAAGAAGATATTTTTATATTTATATCTCTTGTTTAATTATATTTGTTTCCTCATTAAAACCAGGGAAACTTAAAAATCAATTTGCTCTTTTCAGTCTTGTACATTTATCAAGTTATGTAGTTTCAAATTCATGCAAAGCTGCCCTTCATAATTTACAAATAGGGAAATTTTGGTTATTTTTTCCTTCAACTCTGGTAATATGCAATGATATCTTTGCTTATATTATTGGGAAAATATTTGGTAAAACTCCCTTATTTAAGTTAAGTCCAAAAAAAACTTTAGAAGGTTTTTTCGGTGGATTTATTTTTACTTTAATATATGGATTCATTTTTTGTAATTTTCAGTTAAGATATAATATTTTCACTGATTTGTATAATAATGAATTATCTGATATTTATAGTGTTAAATTATTTAAATATTCCTTTAAAATCACTTATATGTATATTCACTGTATGGTTTTCGTGTTTGTGGCTTCATTTGTTGCACCTTTTTCAGGCTTCTTTGCAAGTGCATTAAAACGTGCTTATAATAAAAAAGATTTTGGTAATTCTATTCCAGGACATGGAGGCTTAACTGATAGATTTGATTGTCAATGTATTATGGTATTATTTACAACTGTGTATCTTAAGACATTTTTAAGGACTAAAGAGCAAGCCTTGAATTCTTGTTATTTCTATATAATTACTTCTTTTACAAATGAAGAGATAAATCATTTAATCTTAAAATTACAAAATAATATTTTAAATGCTCATTAAATTATTATATTTATATAATTACTCTTTGAATTATTATATTCATATAATTACTCTTTGAATTAATATATTCATATAATTACTCTTTGAATTAATATATTTATATAATTATGCAAAATAATATTGTAAATACTCTTTGAATTATAATATTTATACCATTATGCAAAATAAAATAAGTAGTTATTAATTATGCAAACTATATAAACTAATATAAACTAATTTAATTACAAAATAATATTTTAAATCATAAATTTCACATTAAACACCCTTTTTCTATGGAAAATAAATCTCTTGAAAATGAACTCCCTGAAGAAGAATATAATTCAAGGGAATACGAACAATATCTAAATAAACATGTTGTTGTAATGCTTAAAGATAACAAATTTTTTTTTGGACTTTTTAAAAGTTTTGATCAGTACAATTCAATAACTTTAAATTATGCGGTAGAAAGAATATTTCATAATTCATCTTACGCTGAAAAATTTCATGGTCTTCTTGTTATCAGAGGTGACACAATTTCACTTATAGGTCTTTCTAAACATGATTTTAAAGATTATGAAAAATTAGAATATACCGTCTTAACAGATTTGATAAATAAAACAATTTAATTTATTTTTTTGTAATTCCCATAAATATTTTTAATTCTCTACATTTAGGTCCTTTGTTTTTATAACTTACTGAATAATTCATTTTATCTGTTCTCATAGTACCATTATTAAAAATTGGAACTTTTGTATAAGGACTTTCAATCTGCCCTTTAACAATATCATCTTTATCTTTTTCCCAGAAAATGATACAATCAGGAGATCCAATAATTGGATAAGTAAATGTTCCATTTTTTGATAATCCAATATTACAATCAATAAGACCTTCTTTTTGAAATTCATTTGGAAGATTAAATACTTTTATATCTATTGTTTTATTTTTTCTAAATTTTGGTTTAAGTTTTAATAATAAAATATCTTCTCCTAAAAGAGGTAATATAAGCTTCACTGGTCTTGAGGTTATAATTTTTTGTATATCTAAAATATTTTTTTTATGAGTTGTACTAAAAAGAGTAAAATTGAAATCATCAGAATATTCAGTTTTAAATTCTATAAAAACTCCTCCAACTCCGCCGTAAAAATCTTTTCTTAATTCTTTTTTTAATTCAAGTCTTTCAAAATTGGATTTTTTTACTAAATTAAAAATTTTTTGTTGGACAATTCTAATGAAAATTGACTCGTAAAGAAAATTTTCCGATTTAAAATTGATTTTTTTGTCAGCAAAAATATTTAGAATGGAAGACTTTTTTGTCTCTAACGGTAAAATCAATGACTCGTCAATTTTGTCGTCTAAAAAAAATATTTTTTTGTTTTTATTAGATGAAAAATTTTTAACATCTTCTGTGACAAAAACAATTTTTTGGTGATCGACCAAGTCAAAAATTTGATTATCTTTACAAAAAGTAAATAAAATAAAATCATTTTGGTTATTGTCTTTACTTTCTACAGCTATCTTCTTGTATAAATTATTTGTATCTAGTACTTTAAAAATTTTTAGTTTTTCTGAAATAAAATTTATCCTTACGTCATCACATAAAAGAATGTTAAATATAATTTCCGCCTCACAATCAAATTTATAAGATAAAGTAGGAATCGAGTCCAAAGGACAGTTGATGATATTAGGTATATCTATATTATCATCATTTTTTATATTAATTTCTCTGGCTTCATACTTATTAGTAGTATTATTAATTTTTTTAGATCTCAAGAAATTAAAGGCACTCTTTGAAAATTGTAAAAAATCTTCCAAATGTGATTTTATTAACAGGCTTCATTTCTAATTTCTGTTTTAATTTAATCATTCGACTTTTTGACATTTTTAATACTGAACTTGTAACAAAACTATAAATGAATAAAACCTTGTTTCTAATGACAAAAACTAAAAATTCGGGATTGTCTTCATCATTTCTTTGAAAAATAATTGTATTTTCTAAGACTATACGAATAAATTCAATTTTTTTACATAAAAAAACCAATTCCAATAATGACGTGGCCGTGTCTATATTTTTAATTATATTAATTTCCTTAAACGATGTTATAATACCTTTAAAAATAGAAAAATCGTATATAAGATTCATAATTTTGGATTCTTTTATAGTCAATTTCTCATATAAAAAATTTTTATCATTTGCGAAATATGAGGAATTGAATGCGTATTCTGGAATTGTAAATTTAGTACAATAAATTTTTTCTCTATTATTAATTAAAACACTATTACATGTAAAAATTATATCATTTATAACACCAATTTTTTTATAATCTAACGCCATAAAAATTGTAATTGATTCTTTGATTTTATCGATAAATGAAAAATTATCAGATGTAATTTTTTCAAATTTGTGTTCTAATTGTGATAAGTTCGGAACAATTAAAGGAAGATATAAAGTATTAAAAGACGGGTAAACAAAAGTTTTTAAAATTGAAAATTTAACAGTTCTCATTAAAAAAGTGCTTATCGTTTGCTTAAAATATTCTTCGCTTTCCCCTTTAGAAACACCTGCATCTATTTCCATCTTAAATTTAGGATTTGAGACAAGTGTGTATTCCAGTCTTGTACTATTTTCTATAGAAGGAAATCTTAGTAAAATTTCTCCTTCAAATTCTTTTAAAAATACACGTGTGTGTAAAGTCAGGTTTCTAGGAAAGTTAATTTTTAGATCTATTTTTATTAATCCGTTAAATTGTATTTGAAAAAGACTTTTGACATTTTCAAATATATTTTTATAAACTTTTGAAGTATCTAATTCTTTTTTACTATTCAAATAGCTAAAATGATTTTTTTTAGAAAATTGCATACTATTACTTTTTTCTATATTAAATAATTTATCATATTCCTCAGTATCTATTATCCTTATTTTTTTAATAATTGGAGATTCTTTTCCTATATCTATATTTAAAACATCAAGTGATCTTATAATACCTGTTCCTGGGATATCATCAAGATATTTTTTAATTATCTGTTTTAATCGGTAAGCTTGAGCACTTGATTCCGAAAGCTCATACCAAAATTTAGAAATAGAGTATTAAGCCAATATAAATCCGTACAATTATGTAATCCCTTTAAAATAAGTTTTGATTGGTTCTCATTTAATTTTACTTCTGAAAAATTTTTTAGATTAAATTCCTTTTTGATTTTTTTAAAAGTGTTTTTACTTGGCCAAAATAATACTAGAACAGGAATTAATAATACACCTATAAATATACCGATAAAAAGCTGGATCATAAAAAAAATATTAGAATTTTTTTTATAACTTTGTTTTAGGTAAATCAGAAACAAATTACAAATAAAATGTTTGAGTTGTTTTAAACATAACCAAGTAAATTTAAATATACTTAAGACATTAATGAGAATCTTCTGAAAATAATTATTTAAAAGATTAAAATTTTTTAACTACTCAAAAACAAACTCCATTTAATTAAGTATGTTAAGAACTTGCTTGTGCCAATGTAAAAGACAATCTTTTGTTATATTAAATTAAGACGTGTTATTTAACAAACTTATACAATTGGTTAAATAAAAGATTGATTTATGTAACATTGTTGAAACCTTATAAATTTAATAACAATAGCATATTAGTGTATTTAAGAGTTAAAATAAAATGGCATATTAAATTATTTAACATATTTAGATGGTTCTTAAGACTTATAAACTTAAAAAATATTAAGCAGAAATTTAATTTTTAAATGTAGATCTACGATGCAAAATTAATTTTTACATACAATAGACTTTTCTGTATTATTAAATAAATTAAATATGACGTCATAAAATAATTTTATTATATAAATGGCACTAATTCCTTATTAAGATATTTTATACAATCATCACTTAATTCAATTTCACCTACAACTTTAAACAGACATTTTGCCATTTCATAATCACTTGCTCTTTTTTTATGATCTCGCATGCAACTTTTAAAACTTTTTCAACAACAAATTTAACTTCGATAAGTTTGAAATTTACAGAAAAAAAAGAAATTTTCTTTAAAGTTGAAATCTCAGGGCACTGTAAAAATTCATAAAATTTTAGAAGAATTTCCAATTTCTCTACACTTATAGATTCGTCAGTTTTTTTTATTTCTTGAAATATTTTTATAGCATAATCGATATTTGATTGTGTTAAAATTCCCTCAATAAAAATGTCATTTAATATATCAGCCAAAAGAGAAGTGTCATCCACCAATTTATAAACTTTTATTATTTGTTTTCTGTTATTCATATTTTTTAATTGTTTTACAACTTTATAGTCAATTTCTTTAGATAATGATAAACCCAATACATCAAATAGGTTGTATTTAACAATGTTATTAGCTACACATTCTTCATAATTGTTTATAATTTCTTCTAAAGTGGAAATGCAATTGATTTTTAGTTATGCTTTCATTTTGCTACACAATAAAAGTGAGGTCTACAAACAAATTTTATCTTCTGATTTTTTAGCTAATCTTCATAAGGAATAAGTAGAATAAATTGACAAATCATTATAAAATACATATCCATAGCTTTATCAAATTGTTTAGTCATGACGTACACTACTAAAAGACCTTTTACTTTTATAAGAATTAAATTGTTTTTAAGACTATTAGAATCCTTCGTATTTAGTAATTGAAACCATAAGTAGTCTTCTACACTACTAATGACTAAATGATCTTCTATTACATTTTTACCTTCCATTAAATCATAAAGAATCCTTTTAAATTTGTCTTCATCATATTTTATATTTCGTAAAGTTCCTAGATATATTTTAGAGTATAACCAAGATTGCAGTCCCTTCTTGAAATCAATTTCTAAATTATTAAAAAAAGTGGAGTATTGATTTAATAAAGCGAAAATGCTATTTGTCATCCCGCATCTTAAAAAGACATACATTTCAGCAAATAAATATCTCCCTTCGTATACTTCTAATTTATAATCCTCTTTATTGTACTTCATTTTTACATATACAGCAACTTTATCCTCAAATGTTTTCAAAGGTGCTAAAATATCAAAAGAATTCTCTTTAAGAAATCTTTCAATGTATTTTATGTATTCTATTCCCAAGTAAGCAATCTCTTGATCAAAATCCAAAGATTGTTTAGTTGTACTAAGAAAAGTATAAATATCAAATAACATAGGATTCCCGAACAATTCTTCATTGGGTAATAAATCAATATTCATTTCAAAATCACTAATATCTATATTATTTTTACCACTCTTATTCATATTTTCATTATTTTTTTATTCATTAATACTAGACTTAATTTCCAAATTAAAATTTTATAAATGGCTTTCTCACATTCAAAAACCTTTTCTTGTAATTTTTTATTTAAAATTCCTGATAAAATAACTTCAATGTCGTAATCCTTTTGCACTGGTTGTAATATTTGGGTTAACGATGTTTTAACGGGTACTACAGAATATTTTTATTTTTAATTGTAATTTTTTAGATTCGCTACAATTTGATAATAATTGGAAATTGTGAAGGATCTAAAACAAATGGTATTTTTAACTTCTCAGACATGGGGCAATTTTAATGGCTTTTTTTAAATTTTTTATCCCCAAAAAATGAATGTTTTTTCCCATCAGAACGTAGGAACTACCGAAGAAAAAGGACAAGATGCTAAACGTACGATTCTTTCTGGTACGAATTTAATAGGCGATATTTTAAAACGACTCTCGGTCCAAAAGGAATGTTAAAAATTTTAAAAGGTGAAGGTAAAATCAAAATATTACAAATGATGGAGCTTTATACTTAAAAATTTACAAATTGATAGCGCTTCTGCTCGTATTTTAATTAATTCTAGTATTGGACAAGATTGGGAAGAAGGTGATGGTACTACTTCAGTTTCTGTTTTGTCGAGTTTAATTATTAACGAATTATCAGATTTGAAAATACATCCAATTAAGATTATAAAAGGATTAAGAATGGCTCAAGAACGGTGCGAAAAGGTTTTAGAGAAAATTTCTAGTGTTCCAACAAATGAAGATATTAAATCTTTAGTTAAAACCACCTTGTGTTCAAAAGTTTTGAAATACGATCTCGAAAAGTTTACTGAAATTTGTGTAACGGCAGTCAACAAATTAGAAGGTAAAACTGATTTGAATTTGATACAAATTATAAAATGTTCTGGTAAATTAGAGGATTCTTATCTCGACGATGGATTTATTTTAAACAAAGAAATAGTCGTTTCGTCAATGAAAAATCCAAAGATTCTATTGGCAAATACGAGTCTCGATCAAGACAAAATTAAAGTGTTCGGTGCAAAAATAAGCGTAAACAGTGTACAAGATCTTGCGGAAATGGAAAGAATTGAAAAAGACAAGATGAATAAAAAAATCGAAAACATTTGTTCGAATAAAATAGATTGTTTTATTAACAGACAACTAATTTATGATTATCCTATGCAATTATTACGTAATAAAAATGTTCAACCTATTGAAAATGCAGATTTTGATGGAATAGAAAGACTTAATAATTTTGGGTGGTAAATACTCTCTACTTTTGACAATATGGATGATTCGTGTTTTGGAACTTGCGAAGAAATAAAAAACATTACCTTAGGAGGCAATAAAGTCGTAAAGTTTTCAGGTATAAAAAATGGTGCCAGTACAATTGTTTTATTTGGGTCATCTAAAGAAATGTTAGATGAAGCTGAAAGAAGTATTCATGACGCTTTATGTGTTTTAATAAAAATAAAGCAAAAACCACTAATAATTTATGGAGGAGGATCAAGTGAAATGGCTATGGCTGTTGAATTGTCTAAATATGCACTTGAAGTGTCAGGTGTTGAAAGTGAAGCGATTTCGGCATTTTCCGCCGCCTTACAAAAAATCCCTGTAATTTTAGCGGAAAATGGAGGGTATAACGGAAATGAGTTGAAAAGTCAATTGAGAGCTAACACAATAGTGGATTTAATACATTTGGTAAATTTAGAAAAGGGTATTATCAGTGTATGAAAGAGGTATCAGTTATTGATAGCTATCGTATTAAAAAAAGGTGATCACGGCTGCTTCAGAAGTTGCGCAAATGATTTCTAAGTGTGAGAATTGTGAAATGTAAACCAAGGGAACGTACTAGACATTAATAAATATTTTTATCCTTAAGATTTTCATTTAATCATATTAATAAAATAATTTTGTAACTTAAGGAAATTGTTTAAAAGTAAAATAATTTCAACCTTTTAGAAAAATAATAAACAAGCATATCTTTATGTATACTTGTTTATTTTAATTTCCCGCCATTTTCTCCTAAAATATATAAAGCGCTTTTTCTTTTTAGGCAATGCAAGACTAAACACAATCAGCTCGTAAAACTGTAGGGGGTAGCACAAGAAAACAACTTTCAGCAAAGGCTAAAAGTACTAAAACAGTAGCATCCTCAAGTACTAAGACTACTACATCATACCAGAAGTTTAACCTGGTACTGTTGCACTCAAAGAAATAAGAAAATATCAAAAGTCTACTGATCTTTTGATAAGAAAAAGACCTTTCCAGAGACTAGTTAGATCAATTATGAAGACTAAGTCTGACATGAGATTTCAAGCTTCAGCTATTCTAGCATTACAAGAATCTGTAGAATCTTTCCTTACTATTCTAATGGAAGATGCTTACAGATGTGTTTTACATGCGAGACGTGTTACTCTTCAGCCTAAAGATATTTGTTTAGTTTATAAACTTAAGTATGCTCATATGTTGTATTCAGAGATCTGATTAAATAAAGTGTTATTACTATTTAAACTTTTAGGCTTTTTCTAGATTTATATAAACATTTAATGTTAAATTACAAATTACGTAATATTCCATATAAATTTTTTAAATGTTAATTATTGACACAGATTTTAGTATTAAATTATAAATTACGTAATCTTTATATAATAACACATATATACAAGCTTTAATTACATTGACACAGATTTTAGTGTTAAATTATAAATTACGTATATTTTAATATATTTTAAATACAAATATAAAAAATGTTAATTTATTTAAAAATCTTACTTATATCAACACATTTTACAATTTCTTTGCTTCTTTCATAACTTTCATTATATAAAAGGTGTATATTTTGTATCTCATTTTTTATATTATCCTCAATTATTTTCAAATCTTTATTAAAATTCATTTCTTGTATCATTCTACATTCTTCTATCCAATTAATAATATTTACTAATATTTCATTGATTTTTTCTAAGTAAAATTCATATTCATATAAATTACCGGGTATACCTCTATTTGTCTTACATACGCTAGTAACAGAAAAATTATCATCTTCTATATCATGTTTAATACTATTTAGTCTATTTTTATACTTTTTTAATTTCTTAATTACCTTTTCAATTGTACTTAGATGGGTAATTATTATATTTATCAAATCTAAATCTTTCTTCTTATATTTATATAATCTAAATATATCTCTTATACTTCCACTTTGTACAAAAAAGTCTAAGCTTGTTTCTAGGTCTTTATAATATTTTTCGTAAATAATTCCTAAATCTTTCCATTTTTGTTTTTTTACTACATTCTATCTATATTTTATAAATTTCCAAAATAGTTTCTTTTTAAATTTTATATTATTTTCAAATATTTCTACATACATATCATTTTGAACATAAACATCTAACAAATCCTCATAATATTCAAATTTCTTGTAAATCCATACTTTTTTATTAACATCGACTCCTTTTACATACAAAGGTATTAAAACATTACTTACTTTAGTTTCTAAAGTAAGGATGTATATTAATAGTTTATCATATAGATTGTATTTTTGTAAAACATCAGATAAATCTTTATACATTTCATTGTAAATTAAATAATAAATTAATTCATCAAACAATTTATAAATTTCCAATACTTTATGATATCCACTTTGTAAATCTTTTAAAATAAAAATATCTTCATTTATAAATCTCAAAATTTTTTCAATAAAATTTATATCTTTTGTTTTTCCATAGCATAAAATAATATTTTTTTTTATTTCTTCTAAATTTGATAAATTTTTGCATAATTTTATGCAACTTTCTAAATCTTTTGTATATAAAATTGCAAGATCTATACGATTACATTTAATAAGAAGATAATCCAGAATTTTAGTATCCTCTTTAAAATGATATAATATATTTTCTATGAATTTCTTTACTAAAATGGTATTTTCATCTTGACTTATTAATATAGTATTTTCATTATTATTTATTGATATATTATCTTGATTTATTATTATGTTATCTTTATTATTATTTATTGACATAGTCGTTTCATTATTATTTATTATATTATCTTCATCTTGATTAGTTACTATTGTATCTTTATTATTATTTATTGACATAGTATCTTTATTATTATTTATTGACATAGTCTCTTCATTATTATTTATTATATTATCTTCATCTTGATTAGTTACTATTGTATCTTTATTATTATTTATTGACATAGTCTCTTCATTATTATTTATTATATTATCTTCATCTTGATTAGTTACTATTGTATCTTTATTATTATTTATTGACATAGTATCTTTATTATTATTTATTGACATAGTCTCTTCATTATTATTTATTATATTATCTTCATCTTGATTTATAATTATATTATTTTTATTATTATTTATTGACATAGTATCTTCATTTTCATTTTTGTTTACTAAAGCAGTCTTATCATTTTCATCTTGCTTTTTTAATTGCTTGGTATCAATCATCTTAACATCCTCATTTAGTATTTTTATGCTAGAATTAAAAAATAAATTTTTAGAAATTACAATGCTTTTATACTTTTTATTTTCAATTTGTTTGTTTATTAAATAAACAAATTCATTATCTAAAATTAATTTATGATTTTTTAAAATCTCATCAATTACAAAAGTAATAAATTTATAACTTAAATTTATTACTTTTTTAACATTAATATTTTCTAAATTGATTTTTATATTGTGTTTTATCATCATTTCAATACAAACTTCATACTCTTCTTTTTTAAAAAGTCTTATAATTTGTCTTTTTATATGTTCTTTATTATAATATGTGTCAATAGAATTAAATCTACTAATACCATAAATTTCGAAATCTGTAATTCCTAAAATTTTAAAATGTGTATCAGTAATTAAAAATGAGTCATAGATAAATAACTTTTCATTTTTTGTATACAATAAAGTATCAGAGACAAAAAATGAATCTACTCCTTCTATAACCTGATTATCATATTTTAGAATCTTATTATATAAAAAGTAAATCATATTATTTTTATATTCTATTTGGTATTCTTTGTTAATTTTAATGTTCTCATTAAATATAATTTTATTATTTTTGTATATTTTTCCATCTGTTTTTATGCCTAAGATTTCTCCATTAAAATTATGCAGA
Organism: Leucinodes orbonalis; assembly: GCA_019425675.1. NCBI lineage: Eukaryota > Metazoa > Arthropoda > Insecta > Lepidoptera > Crambidae > Leucinodes > Leucinodes orbonalis. The sequence goes on from PQWD01014792.1 coordinate 67,709, forward strand.
TTCATAAATTCCTTATTTTTTATAATTTCTCTATTTTTCAAGCAAATACTCAAATGTGAATTATCGTAAGAAAATTCCTTATTTTCTAATAAATTAAAATCTTTATCGAATATTAAAACTTCTTTATCCTGTACAATACAAATTTCATTTTTATCAATTAGTATTCTTTTTATAGGATTCTTAAACTCTAGTTTAAAATCATAACAAGCCAATTTCTTCTTATCAAAATTATAAACTAAAACATCTTTGTGATCAATTACAAGAAAAAGGTTTTTGATTCTACAATAATCACTATTAATAAAATATTGATAAATCATATCTTCTTTTTTTATAGTTAATATTTCATTACAAAAAAAAAGAAATTCTCCTTCTAATCTTTGAATTATTTTAGTCATCCATTTCCCATCATTTAAAACAAGTAAAATAAAAAAATTTTTAGAAAATAAAAAAAGCCTTGTGTCTTGCGAAAAACATTCCAAAATCTCTTCTGGACTATTTAAATCTATTGAATTGTAAATATAACCATTTTCTTCTATAAAATATATTTTTTTATTAGTGACAATACACCAATAATTATATTTTTCAATATAACAGGCACAATTACATAAAATCTCATTCTCCCCCAGTATTTCCAGTTTTACATTGTAAAAAACAATTTTATTTTGATAAATTAAACAGAAAGTGTCATCTGAAGAAATTTCTATTTTTTTTACTCCACTAGAAATATTAATTTCTCCAATAATATCAAAATATTCATTATTAAAAATAAAAAGTACTTTTTTGGTACCAACAAGTGTAAATTTATTGTTATTGGCAATAGAAATGATTTTATCTGTAAAAGAACCCAATTCAGAAATATCAAGATTGTACTTGTTAATTAAAAATATTTTACATTCATTTTCTATAATTATAAATTCATATTTATAATTAACAAAGTAGGAAATATTGGCATAAACATCTTCAATAGAAAAAGTGTCATCTATAAATAATTTCTCATCTTTTCTATTTAAAATACTTCCATTGCTAATAAAAAGATCTCCAATGACTTTTTTATTAGAGAAATTCAATAAGTAAAAATTTTCCATTTAAGGGGTTAAAAGAAATATTATAAGTTCGTTGTTACATCATCTATTTTATTTAAAAGTGTGAAAGTGATATTGTATTATATTTACAAATGATAAATATATTTATGAGTGATATTGTATTATATTTACAAATAATAAATATATTTATGAGTGATATTTATAAATTATATAAAATATATTTATGAGTGATCTTTTTAAATTATATAAAATATATTTATGAGTGATATTGTATTATATTTACAAATAGGAATTTACAATAGTATGCTAGTTTATAACTATAATAAAATTAATAATATGAAATGTATATAATAAATAATATATTAAAAAATTAATAATAGAAATTATGCAATAGAGCTATGAAATATATTTATAAAGTATAATAAAATTTAATACAACATTCTAATTATTTTTTTTTCTTCTTGTTTGTTCCTTATGGAATAATTTTGGACCTTCAAACATTGAAATATATTTTAATCCCATTTTATCATATAATTCATTTTTCTCATCAACAATGTTCTCTTCATCTATCCATTCATTTTTATAATCTATAGTTTTATAAATATCCGATTGTTCATCATTTGTCCATTCATTGGCCTGTTTGTTATTGTCAAAATTAGTCCAATCACCCATAGGGTTAAAAAAATAAAAATAAAGAATACTTTTAATAACATACTATTTAATATCCCATATATTTAACTCCCATCTTTTTCAAGGAATATAAAACATCAGAACAAGTAATTGTCTTTCTCTTAGCATGATTTGCATAAACAAAGGAATAAGAAATTATTCCTGTCATGTAACTTTTAGCTGCAACTCTAATTTCATTAAAACATCCTGAACCAACTCTACTTACACCTGCTCTTCTAGCTAATCTTCTAATAGCTGGTTTACTAATACTTTCTTCATTAGTAGTAGTCTTTCTATGTTTCTTAGCAATACCTTTTGCACTTTTAGAACCTTTTCCTCTTCCTGGTGCTGACATGGGGGTAAATGAATGTTTTGAATTTATACATTTTAATGTAAAAAGGCGGGATTTTAATAAAATAGGAGGGAAATCAAAACAAAATAATTATTATTATGTTTGCATAAACAAAATGTTATTAGTATTTAATAAATAATTTTTTTTAATATTAGTTTATACAGATAATAATTAATTTATACAAACATAATAATAATTGATCTATAATAATTTTAATAGTTTATACAAATACATTAATTATTGGTCTACACAAATAAAAAATAATATTTTTAGATATTTGTATTTATTATACATTTCATAAGGTTCATTCAAGCAATTAAAAGAAAACAAGTTTAATATTTCAATTTATTGTAACAAAGATAAAATTCTTTTTTTTTCTAATTCATCTAAATCCAAATTATTATTAAAAATAATATTTTTTATTTCCTCTGAAAATTGACAACTAACTAAAGAAGCTCTCTTACAAATTCTTTTTATAAGAAATATTAAATCTTCTGTTAAATTTTTCTTAGACAGCATATTTAAAGATAAAGTAAAATACAATATTTCATGTTTTTTATATTCCTTAATAGCTTCAATTTTAGTAGAAATTTGTTGATTTTTAAACAATAAAATTAACTCTGTTAAAGTACAAAGAAATTTATCTAATTTTTTGGGATTTAACTCAACTGACTTTACAAAATCTTGAAAACTTTTATTTATCAAATTCTCAACCTCTAAAATTAATTGGTCATTTTTGCATAAACTCCTTAATTTAAACAATACTGAGACTTTCTCATATATTTCTAAATCTTTAATATCTACAAAAGTTTTTTTAATAAATTTTAATAATAAAATATTTACTTCTGAATATTTTAAATTGTTTAAAATATCAAACTTACATTCAATTTCATTAAAATTAGTAAATTTGTAGATTTCAGCAATAATTGAATTTTGTAATTTTAGTATGTCCTCTTGTGATAATAAATTTGTTTTAATAAAGTCTCTTACCTTAAAAATATCACCTTTTATTTTTTTTAAGAGTTTATGATTTTTAGAATGTAGATTTACTAAAACTAAGTCATCTCTTGATTTATAAAGAAAATCTAACTTTTTAAATTTATTATAAATATTTTCCAGCATAAACAAGAGGACAAAGAATTTTAAAAAAATATAAATAAAATTAATAAACTAACAGTAATAAATGAAATATAAAATATGAATATTGTGAAATACAATTAAGCTATAAAATAAGAATAAATCAACAGTTGTAGGTATGTAAACATAAAAATGTAAAGATTCTAATTACAATATAAAAGTAGTTAAAATAAAAATAAATAAAATTGAAACATTTTGTAAATCAATAGATATTTTTAATTAAATGGTTCAAAAGTGTTAGGTCTTGTATTAGATTCATTTTAGTTTGTAAAAAGCAAATGTTATAAAAAACAATTACATTTTGCACTTTACAAATTTTTAATGTAAAGCAAAACGACAAAAAATAAGTCAATATAATTTGAAAATTTATTACCAATCTAAATTACGCAATTGTTTAAGCTTCTCACTCAATGGAATTAATTCTTTTTTTACTCTTGTTCTCATATAAAAAATAGGGCAGTCTCTATTGGCACATAAAATTTCATCCTGTAAACTTCCTTGACATCTTTGACATTCTGTCCAACAATCATTAAAAACTACCTTTTTATTTTCTACTTCTGTTTGCAATCTCAAAAGATGCTTGTAAAAAATCGGGTCGACAAGATTTGCATAAAATCGTACCAGATGTTTTACATCCAATGCATGTAATTTTTGTTTGTAAAAAAGCGTTCATAGGTCCTTTGACTTTCACTGCATTAGAGACAATTCTAGTATGTTCTCCTCTTAATAATTCCGAGACATTGTCAACAATAGGCTCAAATAATCTGTGAAGAGGTTTTGACAATTGTTGTTCAATATAATATTCTGTATCTATCGGAAGATTATTTTCTAAAACATAAACAGGATCTTCTGCTTTTTCATATCCAGCAACCTTTCTACCTTTTTCTACCATAATATAAGCTACTCTATTGCCCAAAGCCCCGGCAGATTCATCCCCCCTTTTCCGCATTTTTTCAGCTAATTCGACATGCGCTTGTTTACTCGCGTATTTTTCCCCTGATTTTGTGATAGCCTTAGAAATCACCAATTGACTTAAATCAATTTTTCCTTGATACAAATTTTGCACTACTTCTTTAACGTAAGACTTGGCATCTTCAACATTTTTTTCAAATAAAATTTTATTAAGACATGTTTCTATAACTTCTTTTACTAAATTACAATTATCTCTTCTTACAGTTTCTATACCTTTTGTATCAATTTTGCTAGACTTTTCAGGATTAGTGTAAATAAGTCCAGCATATCGTTTTTTATTGATTAATAAATACGGATAGTAAACTTTTTCAAATTCGAGTGCTACTGGTTTAATAAATTTTGTAGTTACAAATTCGGATATTTCTTTAGCCATTTCGAAAACTTTCTTCATGTCATTTTCCCTAAAATTTATCATAACTGAATCAGTGTCCCCATAAATTACTTCTGAATTATGAGAATAACCTTTTTCTTTGCAAAACGTGCTTTCTATTATGTTTTTAGTAAAAGCAATCATTTCTCTACCAAATGATGTCGTACTTTGAGAAATTTCAATACAAGGTAATTTGCCAGTATTCGCACCTGTAAATCCGTAAATTGAATTTGCGCAAGTTTTAATAGCCAATTGTCTGGCATTAAGACACGATTTAATAAGAGGATCCTTTTCTAAATTCATTTCCTTTTTAGTAGCCTTTCTAGAGGCTAATAAGCTAGTTAAAACTTTTGGTAAGAGACCTTGTTTAAGCTTCACATCAGCGAAATAATTGTTTGTTGGGGTTTTAGTACCTCCTAATTTATCATATTGTTCTTTCGTGAGCAAAGTTGAATAACAAAGATTTCTACTAATCATTATAGAAGGATACAAAGACGAAAAATCAAGAACAGCAACTGGCTGTGGATAAAATCCTCTTAAAGGATCCATAACAAATCCTCCTTCATAGGTAGAATCATTTTCCCCAACATCTAAGACTGGTATAAGATAATCATTTAATGAAGCTGCACGATAAATTAATGTTAAAACTTTTATACCAACACCTCTACTAGAAAAATATTCAAGTGGTACACCAGTTACTCTTGATAATTCAGTATAATTAATTAAAATATCTAATTTATTAAAAAGCCTTAAGGGCAATAAAGTGTCTTTAAGACAATATGAAGCAATTCTTTTTCTTGTATCTCTTGTACCCTCTTGTAAATCATGCATTGAATTGTGTGGCACATCTTCTTTCTGTTCTTGTAAAAAATGTAAACTTACCGAATTTAGCGAATAACTTCTAAGTTTATGTTCTCGTCTGATAATTTGCATAAGATCAAAAACGATTCTACCTTCAATGTCAATTTCTGGTGCACTAAGTGTGCCAACTTGCCGTGAACTAAAAACATTTTTTTTCGCTTTCGAAATCTTCCCTGTGCGGCCCAATTTATTAAAATCCTCAATATTCAATATAGCTCCTCTGTCTAATATATAAGGAATATCAAATCCTTTTATTATAACCTAGTATTATATCTGGATCAGCTTTTAAAAATACTCTCGCCAAGCACACAATAAATCTTTTTCAGTTTTAAAACTTTTCACAGTGGCACCGGGTATAGGAGCGGTATCTTTAAGGCAAAAAATAACCTGTTCAATTTTATTATGATCATCAGAATACGAAATAGTATTTCCTATTTGGATAATAGGGTCTTTAGTAGCAACTGGAAAAGATATTTTATCTAAACTAACGCATTCAATATCAATACTTATAATTTTAAATTTGGGAAGCTTTACAAACTCGTCTTTGATTTCTAATGGTAACAAATCAGTGTAAGAACAACTAATTACTGAGGGAGTATCAGAAATTATATTGTATCTTTTAACTTTTAGATATTGCATTCCGACAATATTCATATCAACCATAAATCTCAATACAAATGGAAAATTACTCTCAAAAAGTTTAAACCTGACTATATTTTTGTCAATTCTAATACCTTCTTCGAGTAAAGGCTTTAATTGGTAAAAGACGCTAGGGATGTTATAAGTCAATTTAAAAAATAACGACTTTTTTTCTGAATACCCATAAAGAGGATATTTCATTACCGTATTGACTTCTAATAGCTTTCCGGTAACATTAAGTTTACACAAGGCTTCTTTAATTTGATCTTCATGTAAATTTTATTATTGATAGGTTGAATATAAAAATATGGATAAAAATCTTTTACTAACAACTGAATAGACGAACCTTCTTTTGTTGTCCCGAATATTGTTATTATAGGTTCAGTTGAATTTAAATTCGTTGAATCCATAATATAGTCAATATTGGTCTGCAAAAAAATCATCTCATTTTTAGACATAGGGTCAAATAAAAAAATAACAAAAGTAAATTTATTCTTCACCGTCTACACTAAAATCTTTATATTTTTCAATAAAATTAATATACTGATTTTTTTCTAATCTCATAAATTCACCATTAGACTCGTCACACATAACACCAACTTCAATATCAAATGGTCTGTCTTTTAAAGGATCATAAGATTTGTATAAAATTCGAATACCATTTTCTATTAAATTAGAAATTTCCATTGAATCAAGATTTAGTTTTTCTAATTCCGTCTTGACAATTCTACTTCCTTTGCCAATGACAGCACTTTTAAAAAACAAAGATTGACCGGTGCAATCTGTTTGTAAAATTTTGTATTCTTTATTATATTTTGAACACGTCAGTAAATTTATTCCAATAGGTCTGACTCCAGAATATCTTGTAAATTGATGCACTATATTTACTAATTGGTTTCTTATACTTTCATGACTAACATCCATGTCATTAGAATGTTTTTCACTTATAAGATTATTTCTCAAATTTTCATTAATATAAACAAGGTCAGTTTCAATACCAGAAGCAATTTGAAAAACAGAATTAGTAACTTTTTTTATACGAAAATTTTTATCGGATACAAATAATTTTGATTCAATAGGTTTCTCCGCTATCATTACCACTCCTTTTGTGTTTTTTAAACATATCGCAGTACTTCCATTGTCTGCGGCTTTTTGTGCGTAACCTATTTGCAAAATATCACCTGTGTTGCTGTAAACAGTATCAACGTCTAAAATAGCCATGGGTAAAAAATTTAAGTTTTATTTATGCAAAATATTTTTACCCTAATGGTTTCAATTATAAATTACAAATTTAGAAGTATGAAAAATTTTAGTACAATTACTATTGAAGGTAGTGGTATTCCTTTGTGGGAACTTAAATATGAAATTATTACTCAAAAAAAAATGCAAAGTAAAGATTTTGATTTATTATTTTATGAAAGTTCTACTAATGAAAGAATTTCTGAAGAATATTATGTTATAGAAAGAAATAGTCATATTATAGTAGAAAGAATACCCTTATGGATGTCTAGTTCAGGTTATAATGTTAGGGATAAAAAGAAAGAGACAGTAAAAACACCCAAATATCGAGCTGCTCCTCCCGATTCTTATGTATGTTTTAGATGTGGTAATAAAGGACACTTTATTCAACATTGTCCTACAAATGAGGATAAAGCTTTTGATATTGCAAGAATTAGAAAACCTTCTGGTATTCCAAAGGACTTTCTTGTTCCTGTAACTGAGCCTGATGTTAATACGAATACAGGGATGTTAGTGACCCCTGAAGGAAATTATGTTAAAGCACAACCGCAAGTCCAGGAGTGGAAAAGAATTCAACATAATGCTCCAAGTATTTCTAATATTCCTGACGAACTTAAATGTAATATATGTAATAATTTATTTACAAATCCAATGATAACAAATTGTAATCATACTTATTGTGAAGGATGTATTTCAGTACATGCCATTTGTAAAATTTGTAATAACGAAATTAGATTTTTAAATGAAGACACTGAAAAAAAGAAAATTTATGCATTTTTAAATAAATAAGAAGTAGGCTTTGTATTAGTGAAAAAATGTTTATTATCAAAAAGAGTTGATTAAGATTAGTGTAAAGCAAATTTTTGACGATATCTGAAACCTAATAAAATTTTTAAACAAATGTTACCTACTTTTCAGACTTTTAAACAGACATTATATAAAAAATGATATATGCACTTGTAAAAATGATTTATGCACTTTAAAAAAGGTTTATGCATTTACAAACAAATTTTATACCAACAAATTTATAAAATATTTTTTAATAATTCAAAACAATAAAGAGGCTTAATTTCAATATGATCAATATCTTTTTCTTCTAAATCTTCTTCTAAATAAAATATTTCTTTATATTTAAATCTATCTGTAAAATCAATATCGTAAAAAGAAGACAATTTGATAATAATTCGCTTTACAATGGGGTTATACCTTAAACTACCAAATAAAATAAGCCTTTCTAAAATCAAATGGACTCTTTTAATTGGTTGTTTAATTTTAATAAATAAATGTTCTACAACTTGTTCAATAAGTAGCATTTTGCTTATATTCAAATTTTTGTTAAAAGGATATAAAATGCAAAACAAAGCTTGTACAAGTTTTTTAAAGTCATATCTATATGACTCATAGATATCTAATATTGTCAAAATACAATACAACTTCTCTTCATAATTGCATAAATTAAGACTATCATTTAATAAAATGTAAAGTCCTTCATAAAATTCTTTTCTAATAAATTCTTTATATTTTCTTAGTCCAATAAAAGTATATTTAAATTTCTGCTTAACTTTCTCTCTTAATATTAAAAAATACAATCTTTGTAAACCATCTACAATTTTCCTATGGATTACAAACCCATCTTGTTTAACTTCTAAATTCTCTTCTTTTCTTCTTTCTTCTTCTACTTTACGTCTGTTTTTTTCTAACTTTCTTTCTTCTTTCTTAAAAGATCTTTTTACTTTAAAAAATTTGTCTTTAGTTTTTTCAGTTTCCTCTTCTAAAAATTTATGCAAAAATTTAATATCCAACAAAAATGATAAAACATCAAAATGAAAAGATGTTTCATACATTTGGTTTACAATACAAAATATTAAATCACCATTAATATCTTCATTAATTTTCTTATTAATTGTATTTAAACACAACTTACTAATATTTTCTTCTTTTTGTGTTCCTTTTAGTACTTTTTTAACAATTATATCAATAAAATTAAAATGTTCAAAATGGTCTAAAATTTCTGCTGCAATTAAATATGTTATGTATGACGTGTCACTACATATTTTGTTTATAAAAAAAGAATACATTTTCAATAATAATTTATCTTCTTCATTAATTTCTAAATCATCTTTTTTATGTTTAATTTTATCTTTTAAAGTTCTTATTTTATAAAGTGGAATAATATTTTTAAACACTTTTAAGATTGAAATATAAATCAAAGTAACTTCGTTCTCGTCTTGTGTTTTAATGTTAAGTATTTTTTTGATTTTATTAATATTATTTTTTGGATCTTTGATTATGCTTTTAGAAATATTTGCTAAGTCTTTTGTGTCAATTTGCATAAACAAGGGGATGATTTAGAGGAAATTTGAAAAGTGTTATTTTAAATGATACTTATAATTGTTATTTAAATGATACTTATAATTGTTATTTTAAATGATACTTATAATTGTTATTTAAATGATACTTATAATTGTTATTTTAAATGTTAATAGAATGATATATTAATAGATGTTTGTAATTATATTTACAATTATTATTTAAATGATACTTATAATTTACAATAATAGTTTACAATTATATTTACATGATTATATGATTAAAAATAATAGTTTACAATTATAATTATAATTTACAATTATATTTATAACGATAATTACAATTGTAAACTATTATTGTAAATTACAGTTATATTTAAATGATAATTATAATTTATAAATGACATTTTTACCCTTATGATCGCAGTAGTCGATACGTGTTATTTCTTAAAACATGGGTCAATTGCCCAAAATGTGACAAAAATCATAATACCAGAAATAATAAAGAAAGAATTAATAACAGATCAAAGTAGAGAACATTACAATTTATATAAATACATGATAGAGATTAGAAATCCTATAGAGTTTTATATTAGTTATGTCAGTGATTTAAATAATAAAATGCATTTTGGACTTAGTCAAGCAGACGTAGAAATTGTAGCTCTTTTTTTAGAGCTACATGAAATATTTTGTAATACATGGGTTGATAACACTAATATAAATCAATTAGAAGAAGTAACCTGCTTAACACTAGACAATGGAATTAAACAATGTTTAAGACATCTAAATTTATATGATGATAAAAAGTTTATTACTAAAATATACAAAATGAGATGTTTTGCTTGCTTTGCCATCTACAGTGAAAAAATTGATTTTTGTAAAAAATGTGGATTTAATACCGTGACGAGAGTTTCAATTGTTTTAGACGAAAATAATAAAGAGAAACTTTTATTAAAAAAAAATTTTAAATTTACTCCTAAAATTCTGTACGATAAAAAAGGCGTTGAATTAAAAAGTAGTGGACAAAGAGAATATGAGCATTATATAAAAAACAAAAATTATAAAAATAAAAAAACAATATTAACTGAAGTATTAGGAGATTTAAAAGAATAAATAAACATATTATTTTTACATTTGTGTTTTTTATTTTTTTACTATAACGTTGTTTAGAATTAATTAATTATATTAAATAAGTATTTTAGTATAGTAAAGAATTAATTTATCATATTAAATAAGTTTTATTATATTAATTAAGTGTTTTAGTATAGTAAAGAATTAATTTATCATATTAAATAAGTTTTATTATATTAATTAAGTGTTTTAGTATAGTAAAGAATTAATTTATCATATTAAATAAGTTTTATTATATTAATTAAGTGTTTTAGTATAGTAAAGAAGTATTTAGAAATATGTAATTGATTAGAACTATAATATTTTTTTTATTTATATTATATAATAAAGAAATATTTAGAAATATGTAATTGATTAATATTACAATATTTTTTCTAATATATTATAATATTTTGTTATGATAAAGATGTATTGTATTTACTTTTAATTTTATTATTTTACAATCTCTATGAATTAATACTACTATTTTAAATATGCTAAGTCATCTCTTTCTATTAATTCTTTAATATCTTCAATAGTTACAATTTTTTTTGCATAAACTTCTTTTAAATTATTTACAAATTTCTCAAAAATTTTAGTTCTTAGTTTTTTTATTTCTTCAGAAGAAGTTGAGATTTTTCTTTCCATAAACAAAAATAAAGGGAAAAATTAAATAAAAATAAATTTAATAAATTTTAAGTTTTTTAGCTCTCCAATGTCTTCTCTTTTTATTATATTGGTCTTTAAACTCTGGTAATTCACTCTTCCAAGCAGGGATTGCTCTATTACTACGTCTAGCTCTTACTAATCTAGTTTTAATAATTTCTGTCTTTCTTGAACCCATTTTATATGGGCATCAAATTTTTTTTAAAAAAAATACTTTAAAATGATTTTTTTGCCTTTTTGAAAAATAAGTTTTTTTTATAATTTGTTTGTTTTAATAAACAAAATCTTAATACGTAAGTTTATGCAAAAATGTATATAAACGAACTGATTTTTATGCCCATAAATGGTTGAAATAAAAGAAACACATTGGGAAGCAGTACAGGCTAAAACATTTACTAAATGGTTTAATGATAAACTAAGCAAAGGTGGGTATCCTTTAATACAGGATATATATAAAGATTTACATGATGGTGTAGCACTTGGAAATTTATTGAAATGTCTCGTTTCTGCAAAAATCGTTTATAATAAAAAACCTTTTACAAGAATCCAGAAAGTTGAGAATCTTGAAATTTTACTAAAATTTATAAAAAAAACAAGGATTAAGTCTAATTAATATTGGACCAGAAGATATTGTCGACTGTAATAAAAAACTTATTCTTGGATTAATTTGGACTTTAATTTCTAAGTTGTCCATTTCTGATTTAGGTGTAGGAGACATGTCTGTTAAAGAAGAACTACTAAGATGGTGTAAAGAAGTTACAAGAGATTATTTTAATGTCAATATAATTGATTTATCTAGAAGTTGGCAAGATGGATTGGGATTTAATGCACTTATCCATAGATTTATGCCTGATTTAATTCCTAATTATGAAGAATTAATTTGTGAAAATCGACATTTTAATTTAGAACAAGCTTTTGACATAGCAGAGAGAGAATTACAAATACCAAAATTATTAGATGTGGAAGATGTAGCTGATGTAGTTAGACCCGATGAAAAGATTATGATTACATATTTATCAGAATATTATAAAAAATTTTATCAGTATGAAAAAGATCAGGTCTGTAAAAATATATTAAGTAGTTTATTAAACAAAATTGAGTGGTCTTTACAAAGTAGAAATTTTTATGAGATAAAAGCTAGAAGTTTTCTAAATAAACAAAAAATATATCAAGAAAAAAAGAAAGAAATGGAAGAATTAGTGAAAAAAGTAATTGTATTACAATCAGAGTTACAAAATATTAATAGTGTACTTACAAGTGATTTTATAAGTTTACATAGTACCTTTGAAGAAATCAATTTATTACATAATTTTTATAATTTAAAAGAATACATTCCTCCTTCCGATATTACAATTGATAAGATTGATTTTAATTATGAAAATATTACGTCATATTTAATTAATATGTTAAAGATTGATAAATTTGAAAATGAAGAAATTAAAATGAATAAGGAAATTAAACATATTAAAGAGTTATTATCTTTAGATAATAAATTAATAAAAAAAATAAAATTGATAGATAATCTTTTAAATATAGATGATACATTTGCAGATCGAAATTTTTTAGAAGATTATAAAAATATAAAAGGGATATTAATTCAATTTAATGAATTTTTAAATTTCTTAAATAAGGAAAATATTGTAAGAGAAAACACGTTAAATAAGGCTGTAAATCATTTTGATAAATTAGGAGTAGAAATTTCTATAAAAGATTTTAAAAATTTAGTTTTTAAATTAGGAATCTTTTTAGATGATGATTTTGTTTGTAAAGATGTATTAAATAGAGATGAGTTTATTGATATGATAAAAATTTTATTAATTAAATCGTATGATTCTGTAATAATAAAAAAGGCTTTTAATACATTGGAAAAAGAAACAGAGTTAAATGAAAAAGAACATAAAAATTTAGTAAGTTACAATGGTAAAAATAAGAAAGTGGAATTAACAAAAGTTGTCAATGATTTTCTTAATTAAAAAGTTATATTTTAAAACATAGTAATTTATGCTACAAAACACACTTAATTAAAAAATAGTATGTAGTCATTTATGTTATAAAAAGTCAACCAATTAACAACCAATATTTAGTCATTTATGCATGAAAAATCAGCCAATTAAAAAATAGTATGTAGTCATTTATGCATAAAAAAATTAACCAATTAAAATACTTTTCAAATTTTAAAAATGTAGTCATTTATGCTATAAAAAAAATCGGCCAATTGTTGTTTATCTTTCTCTTCTAAAGAAATCCAAGTTCTTTTTAAAATGAAATTTAAAGTACTTTTCTTTAAAAAAACAAGTTCATTTTTTTTTATAAATTGAGATTCCAGTTCCCTGTTATAACTATCAAGTATTTTTAGAAATACATTTAATTCTTCAACTGTCAGGTTGTTTAAAATTAATGAACCTATTTCTTCTTTATCTGTGCATTCTATAATTTCACGAAACTCTTTAGACATAAAATGGGGGTAAAAAACCTAAGTAATGAAAAAAAATAAACTAATAAATAGAATATTAAATGGAAGAACTGGTAAATAATATACTCAATGGAGGAACTAATAGCGTAATAAATAGAATACTCAATGGAGGAACTAATTAATAAAATAATAAATGGAGGAACTAATTAATAAAATAATAAATAACGTAATAAATACAAATATTAAATAACGTAATAAATACAAATATTGCATACAAGAATGAATAGAAGAACTAATAAAAGTATTAAGTAATTTTATTTAAAGTAATGTTGAATTGTAAATACAGACTTGTTATATATTTTATCCTTCTCCAGTACACATAAAAAATCTTTCATATTTATAACCCTATTTTGTACTTTCTTTTCAATATTTTTATCATCAAAAGGGGAATAAATTGATTTAAGCTTTGTTACATTTTTATTAACTGTCATTTCTTCCCCACTCATCCAACTTTTTTGTTGTACACCAAGTGCTTGCATTGCCACTGTGTTACTTAACTTCTTTTTTACTACAAGATCTTCTCTTTCTTGAATATTTTTTTTCTTTGATTTTTTATCCTCGTTATTTTTCAGGTTTAACTTTTCCATCTCATTTTTTTCAATTTGTTCTAAACACCAGAGCTGTCTAGTTAGATCATTTTTTATATGTACAGACTTATTTAGTAAATTATATTCTACTCTTATTTTACTCATTTCATCCATTTTATTAGTAAAATCTATAAGCTTCCTTTTTAAAATAAGAAATAGAAGTGAATAAACATCTTCACTTACTAATAACTTTCTATTCTTAGCAGTCTTTTGTACAAACTCCTTAAACAATTTCATATTTAAAAGGGAATGTAATTGACCTTCATAATCCTCTGAGTCATCATTTACATATGTAAGATTGTATTCCATAATTTTATCATTTTCTTCTTTTAGATCTACCCCAGAGTACTGTAGAATATCTTCTAAGTGCTCAGTCTTTATTTCATTATTATTTGGAAAGAGACTTGTGTATTCCTCTAAATTACAAATTTCTTTACAAATATTGAAAAAACATAGTGGGACTATTTTGTTTATTACTAGCAGCATAGTAGGCATCTTCAATCTTCTTTTTTATATTCAGCCAATCTTTCAAAGGCGGTCTTATTCATAAAAAGGGATATAAAAAATGTTATTATAAATGCAATATATATATAGATATTTACTATTGTAATATATTATATTGTTATTATATATATATATATATTAATATATTATTTCTTTTATGATATTGTATTTATATCTATTTATATTGTTATTATATACATATTTATAATTGTAATATATCTATTTACTATTATAATATACATATTTATAATTGTAATATATCTATTATATTTGTTATTATAATATACATATTTATAATTGTAATATATCTATTATATTTACTATTATACTACATAGTTGATTCTTTATTGTAAAATTTGTATTAAAATATGTGTAATATATCTACAATTACAAAATATATATTATACTTACTATTGTATAATTTACGTATTAATAAAACTTAATATAGTTTTATGATTAATATGAGGTGTATATTTTTTATTGTAAGATCGTCATATTAAATAGTATTTATAGAATGTATAAGAAGAAAAACAAGACTAATATTTTGACTTATTACCCCAGTAAAAAATATAAAAAAGGAATATTGTTCATTTGTATTTTAATTTTACAATATTATACATATAAAGTTAAAAATTGATTTTATTATAATAAAACATTCTTTTAAAAATCAATATAACCTTATTTAATTAAAAATCAAAAGCTTGATTTTAAAGTTATAAAATTATAATGCAATATAATATGCTTATATTTATGTTATTATAAGTAGCTACTTCAGATTACTTATTTTGTATAGTAACTTTTCTTTATTCATTTGATAATATTATTGTTGTATTAAACAAAGATAAAATAGATCTTTAAAAAGACTGCTTAAATTTATGTAACAAGTATTTAAGTATAATTATCTTTCACACTAACTAGTAATTAATTTTTATAATGACGAGTACAATTATTCATCCTTTTAACAATCAAAGATTTAAATTGTTAAAATATCAATAATTTATTTATGCTAAATAATTAAATTAATTATGACGCAACATTACGTGTATATTAAGAAAAGTCCAATAATTACTAATTTAATTTTAATATTCAAATTGTTTAGTTAAATAATTTAAACTTATATTTAAATAATTATATTTCAATTTGTTTAGTTACATGATTATAACTTATATTCAAATATTTAAATATTAATAAATTATTAATTTACTTAAGTAATTAATATCATACCCAACTTCAATTAATTTATCTTTGTAAGATTCTAAATAACTTTGACTACTTAATTCATCAACTTGTTTATAAATTAAATATGATACTACTCCTATATTCGTTGTATTTGTCATTTGATTTCTTATAAAGTTAAAAACAATATCTGAACTTTCTGTTGTCCCAAATAATCTAACACTATTAAGAGTAATTATTCCCATATATAATAATTTACATTCTGTAATATCTTTAGACAATTCTTCTAATATGTAAGTGTTATAAACGTAGTCCCAATCTAAAAAATGACATAAAACTCGTATAGAATAAATATATTGGTAAATATCTAAATTAATTTTACATTTTAAAATCACTGGTATATTTCTATCTATAGAAGATAAGAAGTCTTCTAGTGACTTATTAATATTAAAATTGAAATAAGTACTTAAGGTAGAATATGAAGTTATTAAAAGCTTTTTACTTTTATGTATTTCAATATCTACTAAATATTGAAAAGATAATATGTTAAATAAAGTAGTACATAAAAGATCGGAACCCCCTAACTTTTCACCATTTAAAATACAAAATGCATAAAAAATAAGTTTGGAAAAATCATTAATATATAAAATAATATCATGAATAATAACACACTTTTCTAAATTGCTAAACTCACTACTGAGAGCAAGAAAAGAAGAACAAACAGAGTTAAATGGTAATTTGTTAATATTTAAAATTAAATATTTAACAATTTTTGACTTATTTTCTTGTAAATACTTACTTATATTTTTACAATGTGAAATCTTTTGAACTTCAAAAGATTTTAAAACGTAAACATCAGCACAAAAATCAACAAATTCGTCAAAAAAGATATTAGTTTTAAAAATACGAACTATTTTCTTTCGATTAAAACAATTTTCAAGGTCATCTTTTAATTTATATTTATAAATCCAATGTAAATCATTTTTGACTGTAACTGTCTCGTTAGTGATAACTTTTTCTTCGCAAGTTACAGCAATTTCCTCTGAATTTGTTTGTTTTATTTCATTGTTTAGTATTTCGGATATTTTATGTGTCTTTCTGCGTTTTATATCTTTTAAAAGTGCATTTATCACAATATCTTTATCATCTAATGCTTCTTCTAATTCTAAGATTCTCTTTTTTAGTTCCTCTATTTCATCTTTCATAAAAGGGCAATACTTTGATTTTAAAAATAAAAGTTGACTGGATTTACATTTAATTACAAAAAAACTCATAGCTTTATTGTAATTTAAAGTAGAAAGTAAATTGATTGACTTAAGATGAAAAAAAAATATAATTTTGAAAATAAGTTAATGTAAAAAAACTCATAGCTTTATTGTAATTTAAAGTAGAAAGTAAATTGATTGACTTAAGATGAAAAAAAAATATAATTTTTTGAAAGCAAAGTTTATGTAAAGATTTTTAAAAAGATTAACAAACGTACAAGGAACTTGTAAAAAGATAAATAATTGAACTCAACATGAAAAAAAAATATAATTTTGAAAATAAATTTATTCAAAAATGAAATGTAAATAAGACAAATGATTGAATTCACATACATAAACTAAAAACTCCTCATTATCAATAACACTCCCTTCACAAAACAATTTATTAATTTTACTAAGTCTTTTATCAATTTCTATTTTTAAATTTTGTAATATTTTGTAATTCCATTTTTCATTGAATTTCCAAATATCCCCACCTTCTGTAAACAAAATTTTATATTTCATAAGTTTGAACAATTTATTTTTAAATTCCCTCATAAGGCAAAATTTAGAAATATCGTTATCTTTTATATTTTTTAAATCTTTAAATAAATTAAATAATCTTTTCTCTTCTCTAAAAATATTAATTATTTCATTATTTCTTAATATCTCTTTTGTATCTCCTTGTACAAATTTATCATTATCAATATCTTTTGTTATAAATTGAAAATTAATTAAATATTTTAAGTACTCCTCAATATTATTAATCTCGTTTATATAGGAGAAATCATCTTTTATTAAAATAGAACTACTTTCTAAATTATTTAAAACGTTTTGAATTGTGATTATTGAACATTTACAGACAGCTTTGTAAATTTCAGACATAGATTTTGAATATCTATTGTAAATTAGTTTAATGGTATACAAATCTATAAGACATTTGTCTAATTTATCAAAATTAATAGTCACTATATTAGACTTTGATCTTTTTAAATTATTAAGAATACTTGTATTTATAATCAAATCATCTTTGTATATTTCAATATCGGTGTTATTAAGTTTATAAGATCCTGCTAATAATATCGTAAAAAAATGTTTATAATTTGTTAAATCATAATTTGATTTTATATAAGACAAATATAAATTAAAATATATTCTTCTATTAACAGTAAATGTATAAAAATATTCTAAATTGACTTTGTAATAAGTAACAATATTTCTTTGTATCAAAAGAGATAATCCCTGACAAATAAGTGATAAATCTGACGTAGGAATTCCTTTGTGTATTTGTAACAAAGTACTATTATTTCTTCTATTTAAAAATGTACATATTGAAAAACAAACAGTCCCATAATCTTTATATAATTCTGATATCATAAAAAGGGATATAATATTTGTAATTCTTTTTTTTGTCTGTTAAATTTAAATATTATATTTTTTGTTCAGCTGATTATTGTGATTTGATTTTCTAATGCATAAACAAAAAACTATTTATTTATACTTTTTTTGCATAAAACAAACAAACTATAAATTAAAACTTTATTATTGACTTTCATAGGTATCCCTACACATTTTTATAGCACCTTCTAAAGTATCATTGATTCCTATAAAACCACTATTATGAACAAAACTCGCACCGGGACAAATTTGTCTCAATTCTTCATCCCTCTTACCTCTCCATTCTTTTTTTAAAGGCAATTTACTTTCAAATTTTCCCTTAAATTTATCAATAGCTCTTATTTTAAATTTTCCATCGGATTTGTAAATTAAAAACAAAATATTCTTATTGTATTTTTTTTCTACATCAAGGATTAAATCACAAGTGTAATATTTATCATCTACTAAAATATAATCTTCTAAATTAATTATTTTAGGTTCAAGTTCCTTAAATTTATTCCACCAAGAATTAATCTGATCGTTAATATACTTATTTAAATCATTGGAGACAAATTCTAAAGCTTTTAAAAAGCAGTCATCTTGTTCACTTGACATTACGTCATCAGAATTATTATATAAATTAACCATATCATAAATAGTTCGAGGTTTTATATTGGTGTAGTATTCAACACCATTGTCTGCGCAATCTGCTCCTAAGAAAAAGTCATCATATATTTTATCTCTAAAGTTGTCAAAAAGGGGATCTTTGTGAGAAATACCATATGCTGCAAAAAATTCCTTGTTAAAAAATTTATAAACCAATCCTGAACTACTTAATTTATAAGGGTATTTTTCAGAATAAGTTTCAATAAAAGTATGCTGATGATGATCATACCGATTAGTATTAGGATCAAAAATTCCTCCAACATCGTAAACAATATCACCCTGATCAATAATTTGTTTATCACGGGTTCTAATAATTTTATGTTCAGAGAAAACAAGTTGTAAAATTGCAGTAGCTAATATTTCATCATAATGAAATCTTCCATTGTGAGTTACCAATTTCATAGGGCTGCAAAAAGGGCCTATTTAAATTTAAAAATTTTGACATGTGTCAATCCGTTAAGTTTATCAAGTAAATTGATGTTTTTATAAAAATGTATTTATTTTGTAATTTAAGGAAAAGTATTAACCATATTAAATTTTAATTTATCATTTGATAAATAAAATGATCCAAGCTAGAATGTTTGACATGTTCTAAATTAAAAATGTCTGATTTTTAATAAAGATAAACTCTTACGTTTATTTTTATAAAACAAATAACAGCTTGTAAGTCAAATTAACAATTTAACATAATAAAACTTCTTTAAGTTCTATTTTTGAAAGTGCTTATAAAGAACATACAAAGCAAACTAAAGTATTTTAAAACGCTATTATACATTTAAGATCATTTCCTATTTACTTATTTATTCTCATAATTTTAAATATATGATTTCACACATTAATTTCAAAGGCTAATTAGGTACTACAATATGTTTTAATTTTCTATGTATGAAACTAAATTTAGTACTGCATTAAAAGTGGTAAGAAATATATTTAATAGTCACCAGATTTAAGTAAGCTTATAAATTTTATTACATATAAAAAGCAAATTAATTAAAAACTCATAAATATGTTTTTAATTTATTTTATTTTATACGAAAAATTTAACATTATTAATATTCTATTGTAAACAAAATTTACATGTCATTAAAAAATATTAATAAAATTAATTTAATTAACAAAATTGAAAAAGGCCGGTAAAATTATATTCGTCATTCAAAAATTCATTAAATTTATACGTTTATATATATAAATACTAAATTTGTATAATAAGAAAATACATATTTAATAAAGCACGTCATTACATTTTCTTGCGACGTAAAATTTTAATTAATAAGAACTGTAATTTTAGTTTAAGTTTATATTTTATTTTGAAATTTTAAACACGAACAATTTATTTTTGAAGCATGCAACTATATTTTAAATAATTTTGCACAAGGTTCTAAAGTTTTTAATTATTAAATTTTGTAATAATTAAAAACATATAACCCATGTTTTTTAATTTAAATTGTGGAATGGTTTTTTTAATTAATATTATTGGAAAAGAATTTCATTATAATGATACAAATGAAGTAGTTAAAAATCAGCATTTAATTATCGTTGAAAGTGAAGAAGAAGAAGAAGAAGAGAGTTTAGATGATTTTATCGATAATTTTTTCATCTCCAATTTTGATTTAGAAGAAAATCAATTATTTACAATCGACGATTTAAAAAAAGCATTTTGTCTAGATCTCCAAATAGACGAAAATCTTAAGGTTTCAATTTTTATTTTAATACAAAGCACATTTTCCGATTATAAATTGTTCTTTGGTTCTTTCCTACTAAATAGATGTATTCAAACATTATTAGATGAAAAGAAGTTAGATGAACTACTAATAAATAAGCATGTGTTTAATGACGGGGTTAGTTTTAAAGTTAACGGACAAAATAATTTTACCGACTTAGACGTAAAAAGGTTGAAGATTATTATAAATGATATATATTGTTATGTTATAAGTGAAAATGGCGCAACATTGCATTTCGGTAATATACAAATTGATATAAAAGCAAACTTAAATTCGACTACTGAATATTTAAAGCTTGATGATCTAATTATGTGTCTAAAAAATGGACTTCCGAGAATGTTTTTATCATTTTTCGTATCAAACCACCTTTATATATACGGCCAAGGATTTAATCATCTACAAAATTTGTATTTTCAAGCGAATATATCAAGTGAGAATTTTCATATAAATAACCAATTGGTAAATTCAGTATGTGGATATCTTAATTTATTGGATTTTGAAACATTTGTCTCTAATTTTTTTGCAGATTATTACGATATGGTTACAAAGACTTGTAAGCTCGGAAATTTAGAATTGGAATCAGATGAATTGCAAACAAGCTCTCGATAATTTAAATAAATTATTAAGCTTTTATTTTTTTAGTAGCTAAAAATCAATACAGTAGTAAAAAAATATAATTCCTTTAATTTCTAATCTTGCGGTAAATTATATGTTAATATTATAATTGTTATAAAAATTTACCGTTTTTTAAAATTATTCTTAAACTTGAACGAGCCAAATATTTTTTTTAATATAAATTAAAAGCAGAATGAAAGTTTTTTTTTATTCGTACTTAATAAAGATCAAATTTCTTCATTTTTTAAACAAGACAAGTGTTAACGTGTTTACAAAAGTTTATTAATGATTATAAAAAAGTTGAAAAAAACATGTGTTTTCCAAGTTTATAATCTCTCAATAATTTGTAATAATTCTAAAACCAATACTTATTTAGTATTTTTGAAAGTCAGGTGATCTAATAATAATAATTTATAGTTTATTAATTAATTCTTATTGGAGAAACTTTAGCTATTGAATAGAACACGCTATGTTTTACTTAATTTTTCTTTCCTCGTCATCACCATTCTTCATCGACTAACTTATATATACTCTCAGCTGATTAACTACACTACTTATTAGTTCTTACCTTTCACTTAGAAAACTCCCCTTTCCTCAATCTCAACTTTTGCGCATTTTTGAGCGCCAGAATACCCTTAGAGCCTTGCTACATAGGAGAATAGTTTCTACACCCGTAAGGATAATTTACAGGGCCAACAACTGATAGAGTATATATGCTCTATCAGATCAGGGTTTCACTGGGACTTATAGTCGGAATAAGCGATATGGACTTTATGACCTTAGTGGACTCTCACCACCCCACGCGAAATGCTAGAGCCTCACCTCTCCAAGGTGGTTCTTCAGATGTAATTTCTTACTATCGATCTCCAAATAGAATCTAGAAATATTTTCTCAACTACGGCAATTGTAGTGCCGACCTACAAGACAGTATGCCTCCTTCTACCTTATAGGACATTTACAACCCTTAGTCGACGCTTACGATACGACTTTACCGACAATTATTTATTGACATTTGCATTGTCAATGCTTGTATTTTTTATACAAACAATTCGGCACCGCTGGGATTCGAACACAGGACCCTTGAGCACTAGGCCAGCATCACAACGACTGAGCTATCGGTGCCCATGCTTTTATATCTACAACATTTTGCAAGATATAAAAAAATGTATCTTAATTAATAGGAAACTTATAATTATCAATCTCTGCTTATAATATTAATAATACCGTTTTTCAGAAAACAAATATTAGTTGTTATAATCATTAACAAGTCTAATAAATGACACCTAAATTTAATATCAATTATAACTCGAACATCAGCGTTAATACCCAATCTTGTAAATACTTTATAACATAAATTGATCGATCTAATAATGTTTTTTAAATGTTTTTACCCATACAAAGTTTATGGGTTGCAATTTTGATGTTTGTAGATTAATTTTTCTATTCATTTCACTTGTTTCTAATCATATTTTATTTAACCATATTGTAAATAATTTATTACCAGATTTAGTAAAGTATTTTAATTATATTTTCCAAGTATTCAGTGTTTTATACTTGTGTTTATGCGTAATTAGAAAAGGGTACGTAGAATACGAGACAAAAGAAAATATCAAATTAAGTAATAGATATTGTAAACCTTGTCAAAAATATAAACCAATTAGGGCTCACCATTGCAGTAGGTGTAAAAGATGCATCAAGAAAATGGATCACCATTGTATGTGGTTAAGTGTTTGTGTAAATTTTGATAATCACGGTGATTTTATACGATTTTTATTCTTTTCTGTTTTGAGTACATCAATTTCTTTCTATGGCTATATTCTTTTATTTTGTAAAGTAGTCCTCAATAATTGGCAAAAATTATTTATAACCTATTTACTATTTTATTGTTTCTGTATTAGTTTATTCTGTGGAATAATGTTTAAAATACAAATAAGTTTGATAAATAGAAATACTACGTTTATAGAAGACCAGCATTATTATATTAGTGAAGAAAGAAGTGCTTATGATAGAGGTTTATTAAACAATTGGAATGAAGTTATGGGTAGTATGTATTTTTTATGGTTATGTAAGCCAAATAATAATGGAATGAATTATATTAGAAATGATGGATTAGAAAATGATGATATAAATTTTGTATAAATAAATTTTAATAGAAATTTTAAAATAATTTATTTTGTTTTTTAGCAATTGTTATAATTTAAATTATTAACGCAGTCTATTTTTTTGAATTATCGAATTAACCCCAGGTAAGAATGAAATCAAAGAAAAAAATTATAGATGTTTTAAAAGGTAAAAAAATTAACTTTGAGGAAAATATTATCTCAGAGGAACCTTTTGATATCTTTTATAACGATTGTAAATTTATTATATCCAATGAACAAGACAATATAACTAGAGAGCTTGTAGAAGATGACAATACAACTAGAGAGCTAGTAAAAGATGACAATATAAATAAAAAGTTAGTAAAAGAAAAGCTTATTAAGGAAGAAGATTTTTTAAATAAACTTATTAGACCAACGACAAAACAAATAATAACAAAACAACTACTACCTGAAATTTATTACCAAATTGAGTTTTATACTTCAGAAATTATACATTTTAAACCAATAGGTATGTATAAATTTCCTTATATTTTTGATATTAAATTTGAAGAAAGTACTGTTTTTCAGTCTTTATATTCTATTTTTATTAGAACATTACTTTTTGTTTATAAAAACAAACAAAGTTTCTATGTAAAATATAAATCAGATATTTTGATATTTAATAAC
Organism: Leucinodes orbonalis; assembly: GCA_019425675.1. Taxonomy (NCBI): domain Eukaryota; kingdom Metazoa; phylum Arthropoda; class Insecta; order Lepidoptera; family Crambidae; genus Leucinodes; species Leucinodes orbonalis. Next base: position 92,207 of record PQWD01014792.1, read on the forward strand.
AATGAAATTAAAGTACTAAAGATAGTAAAATTATTAAAACAAAATGAGATTAATTATAAATCAAAAAATGAATTTTTATTTATAAAATGTTGATGTTGATACGTATAGATTTTATAGTTTAATGAATCTCCTTCGAATTCTTATGTATTACCTTTAAAGTCTAAAAGAAATTATTAATGGAATATATTATAAATATATTAGAAAAGAAAAAGATCCTGTCAAAGATAATGATCAGATATTATAAATATATTTAGAAGGTCCTGTATATAACCAAGATTTTTTACAATATTAAATTTAAGCATAAATTAATTTATGCATAAATGCATTTGTAAAATTGAAATGAACTACTAACTTTATATTAGCATAAAAAATTTACAATAAATAATATGGAATGATTCTGATATTTATATCAAAAGTTAATATTTAATTTATTTCAAATATCGTTTATATCTTTCATTTATAAATGTCTATAGACAGAATAAAAATCATTTCTATATAAACTTGTAATCCTAGTTCTCACATTTCTCTAATAAACACTATAAGCTTTTCTTCTCGAAATTGTCCTTTAAAATTCATTTACCAATTTATGATGAAAATTTTGATCAGTTTCATTTTCTTTTCCATTTGAATCAATCGGCAACACTACTTTATTATGTTTAACATTAAAATTATCTCTATATATATATATATATATATCTCTATATTATAAAATGATAAGAAAAATCTGTATTTAATTTTTTAACCCCTATTTTTATAAAATCGAAATTTAAATGTAAAAAAAGAGCTTTACTGTCTCTATTTTATTACAAAATAATGTTTATTTTGAGTTTAACTTTGTGTTTCATATTTTTTTGATGCTTTGTAACCAAGTTTGAAACATTTTCATGTAATTACAAATATGATATGTCCAAAGTGTTTATAGACTTTATAACATTGTGATTATGATTAATTGATACAATTTAGAGGATTTTAAGCTATTTCTATAATTTTTTGTTTTTCTTAATTTTTCTAGAATTTCTAGAATTTTTAAAAATATAAATAAGAAAAAAATTTACCCTATTATGTTTATAAACAATCTGCAAATAAAGATTTAAGTAAACAAAAAAAGCAACACTAAATGAAGATGACTTAGCCACTTCATTTGAAAAAATTGTAAATATAAAAAACATGGCTGTGAAACAAAAAAAGGAATACCAGTATATTCAGTTTCACAGAGGAAGCAAATGTAAATATAAATTTATACAATATAACCAAGACATTGACGAAGCAATGATATTGCTCACCAAGTTGGGCCATTTTCATTCAAAATACCGATACTGGCAATCAAGTTTCTCCTATAATGACAGAAGAGCATTTCTGCGGAGATTTAAGTGTCAAGTGTATCCATTGTGGTGCACTTAACTTTGCAGAAGAAAGTAATAGAAAGGGTTCTTTTAAGAACTGCTGTCATTTTGGCAAAGTAAGACTTGAAGAAAGAAGAAGTACCCAGAGTTATTAAAAGATTAATAACAGGTACTAGCAATGAAGCTAAAAACTTCAAAGCCAATATTAGGTCTTACAATTCAGCTTTATCTTTTCTTCTCTTGGTGCACAATGGAAATTAAGAGCAATGGCCATATTGTTTAATGGTCCATGGTCAAATTTACCATGTGTTATCACCTTGACAATGTTAATGGTGAAAGAAAGTATTCTCAACTTTATGTTGTTGATACTGAAATGGCCACTAATATTAGAACAAGCAATGCTGCCAATAATAAATGTGATTATGGCACAATGTTTGTTTTAGATGAGACAATAAGAGTAAATCCATATAGCAATGCTTACATGAACATGAAAATGTTGTTATGGAGGCTAAAAAAATGGGTAAAAGTGTTGGAATATAATATGGTCTTTAACAGGAACATTAATAGAGATCAGAGAAGAATAACAGTCCCACCAGTGAGATTGCAATGGTCTTTTCTGATCCTAATGGGGAGCCCTTTGATAGAGATGTAAGAATCTACACAAGGGTAAAGTTTGATAGTGAGCATCTTAATATATTAAGTCCTCACATTGACCCAATGTCATATGTTCTTTTTTTCCACATGGTGAAACAGGATGGCAACCAAATTTAGCATTGATGTCGTACCACAATGTACTTCAAAAGATATCAATGCTTCAATATAAATAGCCCAAGTAGCCATTAAAGAGGGAAACTTCAATCCATTTTATATGGAGGAAAGCTTTTTCAGCAGTGGATAATCGACTCTTATTTGCAAGTAGAAGCAAACAATTTAAATTATATTAAATTGAACCAAAAAAACTTAGAGTTGATTACTACAAGGGAATGGTGGACTACATTAACAATGGGTCTTCAGAAACAAGTAGACCTATTATATTGCCATCCACATTCCAAGGTCTCCAAGAAATATGAAGGAAAGGTATCATGATGCAATGGCCATAGTAACTAAACATGGGAAACCAGATTTGTTTATAACTATGACCTGCAATCCAAACTGGCCGAAATTAAAAACAATCTGTTTGAAGGACAGACTGTTTCAGATCGACCAGATTTGGTTGCTAGAGTCTTTAATCTCAAGTTAAAGGCTCTTTTAAGTGATATTCTTTCGGGAAAAGTATTTGGAGAAGTAATAGCACATGTGTATAGCATTGAATTTCAAAAGAGGGGTCTTCCACATGCCCATATGCTATTTATACTAAGGGATAAGATAGACACTGCCGATAAAATTGACAAATATGTGTCTGCTGAAATTCCTGATAAGACAAGTGATGTTGGGCTTTATAATAAAGTGTTGAAGCATATGATACATGGTCCATGTGGTATTGCAATCACAGAGTCCATGTATGAAAATGTTTGTACTAAAGATTCCCAAAAGAGTTTAGATAACACTATTATAATAGAAGGAATATCCTCAATACAAAAGAAGAAGTAATACATGTGTGGAAATCAAGAAAGGTATGGTTTCTAATTCTTTTGTGGTCCCATATAATAAGTATCTTTTGGCTAATATAATTGTCATATTAATGTTGAAGTCTGCACTTCAGTAAAGTCCGTCAAGTATATTTTTAAATATATTTATAAAGGTTATGATTGTGCAGAATTAGAAATGACAAACAATAATGAGATTAGCCAATTTCTCAATACAAGGTATGTCTCTCCGCCTGAAGCAATGTGGAGATTATTAGAAATAAGATGCATGATAGGTCTCATGATGTCATAAGACTTCCAGTGCATCTTCCACAAGAACAAATAATAATCTTTGAAGAGGAAGGAAGACGAGAATTAATAGGGGTGATCTCGATAAGACAATGTTGTTGGCTTATTTTAAGCTAAATTTAGAAGATCCAGAAGCCCGTAAGTATTTTTATAGTGAGATACCTAATCATTATGTATACTCTAAGGGCGAATGGAAGAAAAGACTTCGAGCCAACAACAAAATAATAACTCGAATGTACGCAGTATCTATGATGGAAAAGGAGAGATTTTATCTCAGACTTCTCCTTCTTAATGTTAAAGGTAGTACTTCGTATGAAAGTCTTAGAAGTTTTAATACGACTATATACAATAGCTTCGAAGAGGCGGCCGAAGCAAGAGGATTGTTAAACACGGATAAAGTTTGGGAAGGATTTTTAGAAGAAGCAGTAGCAACACAATCTGCTCACATTGTCAGATTGTTTTCTGCTACATCTGCTCAGTAAATCGTCCAAGAAATCCAGTTGAACTTTATAATAAGTTCAAAGAAGATATGATGGATGATTATACTGAAGATCAAGAAGACAGATTGCTTAACTTTATTTCAAATAAGTTAAGCAATCATGGCTGGAGTTTAAAATCGTTAGGGCTTCCTGAGCCAATGAATTGGAGCACCGATCTTGATGATCAGCAATTAGAGATGGTAGAAAACACCATCTCAAATTTAAATAAAGGACAAAGAGAAGCTTTTGATAATGTTGTAGCTTCTATTGAAAAAAGGAAGATTATTTTTTATAGATGGACCAGCAGGAACAGGTAAAACTTATCTTTATAATGCAATAATTTATCAGTTGCATAAAGATAAGAGAAGTGTAATACAGTTGCCACTACAGGTATAGCAGCAGATTTACTTGCTGATGGAAGAACAGTGCATAGTGGAATGAAGCTACCTGTTCCTTTGAATGAAGCAAGTATTTCAAAGCTAAAAGTAAATTCCCAGAAGCTACAAGATTAAGAAATGCATCATTGATACTGATTGATGAAGTATCGATGATGTCTAAATATGCTTTAAATGCGATAGATGAAGTACTTCGAAGACTTTGCAATTCCGAGCAGATCTTCGGGGAAAGGTTATTGTATTGGGAGGAGATTTCAGACAAACAGCCAACGTTGTATTGAGAGGCTCTGTCAATGACATTGTCGAGTCATCAATACAAAGTTCGAGTTTGTGGAGACATGTTGAGATCCTTAGGCTTTCTGAGAATATGAGAGCTCAGGATCAACCTGAGTTTACAGAATGGCTAATGAAGATTGGCAATGGTTCTATTAATGATGGTCAGGATGAAGTCTTGATTCCTAGCAATTACCTTGAAAAGAATGATATCGTTAAAGCAGTATTTGGGGAAAAAGAGCTCAAGGTCGGAGACGAATCAGTGAACAGCAAGAATATTGGCCACTAGAAATGAGGATGCGAATGTATTAAACAATCAAGTACTCAATCTTCTAGAGGGTCAAAGTAGAGAATATTGTTCAGCTGACAGTATCATTTCAGATGATCCCACAGATTATTTGAGATATCAATAGAGTTTCTGTACAAGCAACAACCATCTGGAATGCCTCCACATTTACTAAAATTGAAAGTGGGAGCAGTAGTGATGTTGTTAAGAAACTTGGATCCTAAGAGTGGGCTTTTGAATGGTACAAGATTAATAGTGAAGGAGTTACATAAACTTTATCATTGGACAAATATTAACAGGAAAAGCAAGGAATACAATGGCAGTGATTCCTAAGATCGATATGATCCCGAGTGAGAGTATACTGCCATTTGTACTCAGAGAAGACAATTTCCTGTCATTGTGTCTTATGCAATGACGATTCATAAAGCACAAGGACAGTCCTTTGATACTGTGGGAGTATATCTACCAGAGCCGGTATTCACTCACGGACAATTGTATGTTGCTCTTTCGCGAGTAAAGCAGGCGGCAAGATTGAAAATCTATCTTCCAAAAGATGCTAAAGGCAAGACTAAAATATTGTCTACAAAGCACTCTTAACTGGAGGATAAGGGGCGGCAAGATATTGGCTGTACAGTTGCTTTTATAGTACTGTTAAGCATTTTTTGGTGGTAGGAGGCTAGATGATGCGAGGGGCGTTTGCTTACAGAAGCTATGCTATTAAGCAATACAAATTTGATTGGTAATAAGCTAGATGACGCAAAAGGGCGTTTGCGTAAAGAAGCTATGTCTTATGCCTTAAATTATTGCCTGTTAGAAAGCTAGATGATGCGAGGGGGCGTTTGCTTACAGAAGCTATGCTGTTTTTGCATCAAAATTTATGGGTAGGCGGCTAGATGATGCGAGGGGCGTTTGCTTACAGTAGCTATGCTTTTTTTTGCAATTAATAGTGAGATTAGTAAAGTTTGAAAAAAAAGCTTTAATGATTTAGAAATAAAATTGTCTGTTATTATACTTAATCCCGTTCTTAGAACGGGTAGCTATGCTAGTATTATTATAAAAAGATAAGAAAAATCTGTATTTAATTTTTTACCCCTTAATGTAAAGAAAAAAAATTACAAAAGAAACATATTATACTGTGTAACGTCTAAAATTGATTTAAAATATAAAAATAATTATTATAAGTGTGTGTATGAACTTAAAGTTACGTTGTTATAAGAACGTTATTATTTCAAAAATTTATTAAAATTAGTTTTTACACCCATAATGTAAAAAAATGAGAATTTAAAAATTGTAAAAATAAGCATTTTTTGATGTTTTTTGTTTTTCTCTAGGGGTTAAAAAATTAAATAAAATAATTTTGATAATCTCTTTTATTTAATTTTACACCCCTAAGTGGAAAAAAATATAGAATTTCAAAAGTGTTAAAAACAAACATGTTGTGATGTAAAACATAAAAAACCAATTTTAAAATTGCAAAACAATTATTACAAGTGCATATATGATTATTAAAATAACCCCGTTCTTAGAACGGGTAGCTATGCTAGTCATATTAATAAAATAATTTTATTTAATTTTTTAACCCATACAATAAAAAATCAAATAATAAAAACAAACATAAAATAATATTTAACGTCTAAAATTGATTTTAAAATTCAAAAATAATTATTATAAGTGTGTGTATGTTATTAAGATAAGTCGTTATATATTAGATAAGTTTCTTTAAAATATTATCAAAATTAGTTTTTACACCCATAATGTAAAAAAAATGAGAATTAAAAATTGTAAAATAAGCATTTTTGATGTTTTTTGTTTTTCTCTAGGGGTTAAAAAATTAAATAAAATAATTTTGATAATCTCTTTTATTTAATTTTTCACCCCTAAGTGGAAAAAACATAAATTTTTAAAAGTATTAAAAACAAACATTTTGGTATGTTTAACATTAAAAAATGTCTTTAAAATAAAAAAATGATTATTACAAGTTTACATATATGATTATTAAAACAACCCCGTTCTTAGAACGGGTAGCTATGCTAGTCTTTAATAAAATTAAAAACAAGTCGCATATCTCCTGTACGTCCAAACATCTTAGAAACAAGTTTAATTTCAGTAGAAGTCAAAATTTCAACGGATAGTTCTTTACATTTAAAATTAAGAATTTCTTGAATTTCTTTACTTGTGTAAGATGGTAGGCAAATATTTTCACCGTCGTAAGTTTTCTTCTTATTAAGACTGTTACTTAAGGTAATAAGCTTTTTTTTACGGGTTTTAATATAATTTATAATGAAATGCGACTCATGAATCTTATCAAACTCATCGACAATAAAAAGATTATATTTATCGCTGGAAATAATCATCTTTTTTACGTCATCTGTAAAAGCATTTAAAAACAAATGTTTCTTTTTTTGACAAATAAAATTTAATAAAGAAGTTTTACCACTACCAGGATTCCCTGTTATATGTAATATAAACTCTTTTTTACTTATAAGAAAATTTTCTATCTCTTTAATAACATTCTCTCGTAAATATATTTTTTTGGAGATGCAGAAAAAACTTCTTTTTATCTTAGAACTCAAATTCATGGGATAAATTTTAAAACAAAAAAATGCGAATAGCGGGAGTCGAACCCGCACCTCCAGATTATGAGACTGATACGCTACCGCTACGCCATACTCGCTTAGAAATTAGCTTTTTACAATAAAAAAAATATAAGTAAGAAGTTTTATCATATTTATTAAATACCTAATATGAATAGACAAATGATAGATCTTAATGCTATCCCTTTCAAAGATTTCTCTTTTTTATAAATAAGTTTAGAAGAGAATATAAAATGCCTTCTTATATTTCATTTAAACAGATGCCAAAATTACAAAGTAGAGAAAATAGACAACAAATTTCAGAAGTTATAAGATCTTGTATTATTTATTGTATTAACAAAAACATACCAAATATTATAACAAAGGTTATAAATATTCCAATGACAAATTGACTTAAACACACCAAATAGTATAATAAGTATACTTTTAGAATACAATCAGCTTTTAGAAATAATTGGTGATGAATTATTTCAGAAATTATTGATTGAATGTAATTTATTTGCAGAAATTGATGATAAAAATTTTTTATTAATTTCAGGGTCTTTTATTTCTGAAAAAAAAAATTACGCATAAACAGACACAAATTGTTTTTTAAAAACAAGGAGAAAATTAATTTTTTTCCATCAGAAATTTTAGAAGATTTCGTAAATGAAGAAATAATTAGAAAACTAGAATATAAATTTAATAAGATTTCAGTTGATAAATTATTTTATAGATATATGAAAAATGAGACATTTTTATTGAACCAAAAAAATTGATAAATTTTTTATTTTGTGTTTCCAAAAAATGTTTATCAAATATTTTTGATAAATTTAATTTTAGAGTTTTAAAACAAAATTAACTTTGTTAGTTTTTAAAAACAAATTTGAGTCATTTAGTGAAGAAGAATTAATTAGATATTTTAAAATTAATAATTTTAGATTTTCACAAAAAAGAAGAAATTAATCGTGAAAAATATTCCTGTCGAATGAGATTTGTTAAGAAATATTTATTCTTTCTTTTTAATGAGTTTTTTATTCTTTGATAAATAAGTTTATATATGTACTGAATCATGTCATTCTAAATTTAAATGTTTTTATGCTGTAAGACATAAATGGTATAAATTTTCAGATAACTGCATTAATAAGCATTTATTAGATACAAATAAATTTAGAAGACTAAATGAAAAAAACAAAATAAGATATTCTAATAATGTTAGAGTTATACCCAAATTAATGATGGAAGAGTAGTTGTAAATTTAAGTATAAAATCGGGTATTAATATTCCTAATTATTATATAAGACATATTTATGAGGTCATAAAATCAGAACATAGAAAAGCTTTAGAAAATTCAATTTTAGGGTTTGAAGATATGGAAGATTTTATATTTCCAATAATTAATCAAGAAAAGACATTTTGTATAAAAATGGATGTATTAAAATGTTTTGATAATATAAAACATAGATATTTAGAAGATTTAATTGATAAAATATTTAAAAAAGATTATTATGTTGTAAGAACATTTACCGAATTAATTGGTAAAACTAAGAAAAGACACGTCATTGTTGAAAACGAGTTTTTAGAATATAAAGATTATTTTAATAAATTTTCAGGTAAAATTTACTAGATGATTGTAATGTTAAAGAATATACAAAAGAAGAGATGATTGTAATTATAAAAAAGGTTTTATTTAATAATAAAATATCCTTTAAGGGTAATTTATATTTACAAATAGAAGTATACCTCAAGGAGTATATTAAGTACAATTTTTGTGCTTTATATTACGCGCAACTTGATGTTCAATATTTCAATAAGGTAATTTGCAAAGGAAAGCTTATTAGATTTGTAGATGATTTTTTAGTTTTGACTTCCGAAAAAAAAGAAATTGAAAACTTTTTAAAATTGTCTACCTGTCTTAAAGACAAAGGATTGACATTTAAAAATGAAAAAACAGAGATGAATTTCAATTAGAGGAAAATATAATAAAAGACACAAATATGATTTATTTAGGGATGAAAATAATTACAAAAGATAAAAAAGTTTACATAAAAAATAACTTAAAAGATAAAAATATTAAATTTGGAATTTATTCTCCTTGTCACAATATAGGAAGTATGTTATGTAAGAAAATGACTAAATTGATAGATTATAGAAGTTTATTTTAATTAATAATAAAAATATAAAGGTATATGAAAATATATACGATACACTAGTTTATATACCTGGAAATTACAGATACTTTTAAAAGAGCAATTTTTATAAATAGGAATTTATATAAGAAGTTATTACAATTTGGAATACAAAAAATAAAAATGATTTGTAAAAAGAGAATATAAAAATAAGTTATAGTACGCTTAATAGCATGTTAGAAATATAGAAAGAAGATATCCAATTAAAAAAAGATTAAAAATAGATTATATAAGTGTATGAATTATATTATATATTACTTATATTGTGTATATTGTTTATATAGAATTACAATATATATTATAATAATATTTAAATTAGTATTACATATTAATATTATCAATAAATTAGTATTATATAGTATTACATATTAATATTATCAAATAAATTAGTATTACATATTAATATTATCAAATAAATTAGTATTACTTAATATTATCAATAAATTAGTATTATATATTAATATTATCAAATAAATTAGTATTACATATTAATATTATTAAATAAATTAGTATTACATATTAATATTATCAATAATTTAGTATTATATATAAGTTATATTTTGTTTAATACATTTAAAAATAATAAAATTTATCCTCTTATAAATTATGGATGTAGGTACAAAGGTTGATGAATCTACTAAACTTTATTTGTACAAAAGGATAAACGAGCTATTAAAAATAGACAATCCTATAAATTCTTACAAATTTATTGGAAATCATCCTATTTCTCTAACAAATGACAATATCATTTTACTTCTTAAAGTAGATTATATGGTATGTGAAAAATCAGATGGAGTAAGAATGATTTGTCTTGTAATTGATGAAAAGATATATTTTTATGATAGGAAGAATGAGATGTATAAAATAGACTTTAAAGATTCACATAAAATAGATTATAAAGTTACTACCTTATAATTTCATTCTAGATGGGGAGTTATTTTATGACGATAAAGGAATATTAAATTATGGAATTTTTGATTGTTATTATATCAAGATGAAATAGTTTGTGATAAAAATTTACTAAAAAGACTTTGGTATTCCGAACAATTTATTAAAAAGTTGTCTACATCATCTTTAGATATTAATTTTTACATTAAAACAATGTACAAAAGTTATGGATTTCTAGAAATTTACAATCAGATAAAGACATTAAATCATAAAAATGATGGACTTATTTTTACACCTGTTAACGATAAATATATCCTTTATAAAAGAGGTACACATCTAAAATGGAAACCTCCTTCTATTAATACAATAGATTTTAGATTTAAAAAAAGAAGAAAGGACTTTACAGTCTAAATTGTACATATAAAAATAATGAGATAGCTTTTGACTATTATGAAACAGACCAAGAAGATTTAAATAATAAGATTGGTGAATTTATTTTTGATAAAAATAAAATTGTAAATGATATTGAGAATAATATACCAAAGATAGGGGATGGGTATTGTATAAAATTAGAGAAGATAAAAATACACCTAATTATAGAGTAGTTAATAATATATTAGAGAGTTTAGATGATAATTTAACAATAGAAGAATTATCAAGATATTATAAGCCTATGAGAAATAATTATAAAATAAGAAATGAATTAAAGTAAATTTTTTATATTTCTATATATGTATATATACTATTAGCATAAATCTATATATATTTGTATATACTATTAGCAAAATTCTATATATATTTGCATATTGCATAAATACCATATTAGCATAAATCTATATATATTTAGTATTAATTATATTTGCATAATTATATATATTTAGTATTAATTATATATTTGCATAATCTATATATTTTAGTATTATTATATCCATATATAGTATATGGCATAAATACCTATAAATATTAGTAGCATAATTATATAAATTTGTACATACATTAATATATATGTTTAATTGCATAAACATTCAAATATAATTGTCTATTAATATTATATTAGCATAAATATATTAAAAATTAACACAAAAATGTCTAATCAATTCTTTTTATTTTCTTTTTTATAACATTCATTAGAACAACATAATTTCTCTACTACAAATACAAAGGCTCCTCTTCCTCTACACTACTTTTATTATAAAGGTAATAAGGCGTATTTACATAATAACTGTGACATACATCACATATTCTAATTTTTGTAAATAACACATTAATACAAGGATTTATTTGGTATTTTAAATTAATATTCTATTGTAACATTTTTCTAATAGTGTTATTTTTAGGGGTAAAATATCCTTAGTTTATTATAAGGGTTATCTGATATCTTAATTGTTGTTATATTAGAAAATATTTTAAAAAATTTAAGGGTACATAATCTAGCTTGTTGTCACTTAAATCTATCATATTTATATGTGTCTTTTTATATTCTATTTTGTCAATCTCTATTTTATTAATTTTATTGCCTTTAAGATTTAAATATCTCAAACAAGGTAAATCAAATAAGAAATCGGGTAAATTTAAAATTTCATTATCAGAGAAATCTAACTTCTCAATAGATTTGCAATATCTTAATGATGAAGTTATCTCTGTTTATTTTTAAAAATTGGGAATATTCTTAATTTATACAATTTATCCATACAGGGAAGTCTAGTTAATTATTCATCCTAAACCCAATTCTTCTAAATGTATAAGATTATTAAAATTGTCTGGTAACCTTTCTAATTTTTATTTGATAAATTCAACCAATTTAAATATGTTAACTCACAAATCTCATCTGGTAAAAAAGTTAATAAATTATTACTAAGATCTATTTTGACAAGATTTTTAAATTTCTAATATCTTTTTTTATAAACCTTATTCTATTGGAAAAAAATCCAAACTTTCTTAAACTTAACATTCTGTAAACATCTTCTGGTATTTCATCAAACTCATTTTCACTTAATCCTAAGCCTGTGATTTTTGTAATTTATAAAAATATCTGGTAGGATTTTAATCTATTTCTTGTAAAATCTACCCATGTTAAATTTTGTAAATTACAAATTAAAGGACTTATTTCAGATATTTTATTATCATTAGCTGCTAACCTAGTAAGATATTTTAAATTTTGTATTTCATCAGGTATCTTTTTTATTTTATTATCTGAAATTATTAACCAACTGGTTTTAACATTTATTTTTGTATATTGAATATCTGTTAAGTCACTTTAGAAAAATCTGTCGATATAATTTCAGACATTAATTTATTTATGCACTTAAAACTAATTTATATTTTTAGATTTTGTTTCATAAAAGATTATTTATGCACTTAAAACTTCTGATAAATTTAAATAATTTTAATATTTCAAATAGATTTATTTAAAATTATTATAAATATATACATATTAATATTAGATTTATATTAAATAGACATAATATTTAATATTAGATTTATGGTAAATAGACATAATATTTAATATTAGATTTATATTAAATAGACATAATATTATTATAAATATATACATATTTAATTTAATATTATTATAAGTGGATTTATATTAATAGACATAATATTTAATATAAATCCATTTATAATAATATTAAATATTCTATATAAGACTTTCTAATTAATATATCCTTATGAGATTTAATAAATAAGTTTATAAAAGTAGAAACTCTTGTTTATGCAAAAATAAATTTTGACCCTAAAATGGTAAAATTAAATGATGGTAAAGATTTGAAAAGATTCAAACTTAATGATATCTATAGAATATTAAAATGGGTTTTTAATAACAAAAAAGACCAGGATTTTTCCAATTAAAACTTTTGAAAAACCTTTTTCTGTTAATTTTATATTTATTGAAGATTTTAAAATTAATGAATTTGTTTTACCAACAAATTTTAAACTAAAACTTAATGAGAAATTTACTTTTGTAGATTGTCCATTTAATCTCACAAGAGAATCAAATATTAGAGAATTAGTCCCAGATTTTTCTGTTATAAATTAGAAAATTTACAATTAATTTCTAATATAAAATAGAACAATTATATGATAACAAAATATTTATAAATAGTGATGTCAATTTGAAATGTCCTGATAAACAAAAAATATTTACAAAAGTTTCAAATCATTTTCTTATTTCTTTGGATATTGAAATGGTTACTACTAAAATTGGTAAAGAGGTTGGTAGAATAAGTTTAGTAAATCATACGGGACAAATATTATATGATAAATTTGTTAAACCTGTCAATTATGTAATAAGTTACGAAACAGAGTTCAGTGGTTTAACAAAACAATTATTAGATGACGGGATTGATTTTAATACAATGATTGATGAAATTTCTAATATTATGGTTTTAATACTGTCATTTTGGGTCACGGTCTTGAAACGATATGACTTCTTTAGGAATGTATCATGATAAAATTATTGATACTTCATACCTCTTTTTAAGTACTGAAAGTAGAAGAGTATCGTTACAACAATTAGCGAGAACTTATTTAAAAACCACAATTCACGAGGGAAGTCATTGTTCTGTGGTAGATTCGATTACCTGTTTAAAATTGCTATCATTGAAAATACAGGAAATGTTAATCGCACATAACAAAAATAGCAAACAAATAATTTTGCTTGATGAAATATTGTATCATAAAAGCTATGAAGATTTTGTTAATAACCAAAATATGGTTTAAATATAGTAACAACTAAGTCAGATGATGTTAAAAAAAACATAAATAGATTTTATCGCTCAAGAACACTTACTTTTTTTTGGTACGAAGAAGAAAATAAAATTAAATTGGAATTTTAATCAACACAATTGTAATGTATTGTTTATTTTTATATTGTATTAAGATTTTATATATAATTGACAGAAGTGCATTTAATTGTTTTATAATTGTAATATATTGTATTAAGATTTAATATATAATTGGCAGAAGCGCATTACGTTGTTTTATAATTGTAATATATTGTATTAAGATTTAATATATAATTGGCAGAAGCGCATTACATTGTTTTATAATTGTAATATATTGTATAAAGATTTAATATATAATTGGCAGAAGTGCAATATATTGTATTAAGATTTAATATTAATTGGCAAAAGTAATATT